>LIAE01006788.1:43251-99731 GCA_002287525.1 Diploscapter pachys | reverse complement strand
ATGATTGCAATAAAAAAGAAACCTTAAAATCAATAATAATTGCTCTAGAAAATTTCAAAACGATAAAACTAGTCATTATAAAACGATGTTAAAATGATGTCTAAACAAAAACAATTAAAAATAAGGAGCTCTAAAATAAGCCTAAACTACGACAAACTTAACTAGGAATGCGAAAATCTTAAGAAAAATAAGCTACACATAAAATAAGATAAAATTTTTGATAGATATTCCCCTCAAATATTAGATGTTTTCAGAATCAATAAAATTCAAATTTAGATATGTTGGGACATTTCATAAGAAAAAGACCGTGTTCGAGTTTTTGGATATACAATTTCGATGATTCAAAGACAAGAAGTTTAAAATTTTCAGGAAAGTGAAATCTATAGAATTTTTTTAAATTTTCTAGAAATTCTATAAACATCACTTTTCGAAGTTTTGAAAGAATTTTCAGAAAACGCTTCATATTTTCGATGTTATCAAAATTTCATAAATTATCATTAGCATATAGCGTTATTACAAAGCGTTAGGCCATCAAATTTCAAATATTTTAGCACAATAATAGTACAATGACTTAGAAACAGAATTTTTGAAACACAAGAAAAGAATGTTGATTTTTGAAGAAAAAACATAATTCGGAGATACGTTAATGAGAAAATTAATGGGTTGGGTGAGGGGAGCATCAAATTTTAGAGAATTTCAATAAATTTAAAAATCGGAATTTCCAAAATCTACCGTATTCTAGCTAGAAGAGAGTTATAAATAGTCGATAGATACGATAGATTTTGAATTTCTCGAAAGAAGATAAGATGACTTTTGATTTTCATTGCTTGATTATCAAGCGTAGATTTTCAGAGATTTCGAAAACTTGAGATTTTTAAAAGAAACATTAAAATTATAAAGAAAAATTTACACACACACACACAAATTTCTCATCCTTAAAGGGCATTAGATAAAAAGAATTATTAAAAATAAAAATATTTTTGAAAAGTGACCTTAAAAAATTTCAAGTTTTCAAATCTCCTTCAAAAATTAGTAAGTTCGTTGTTAGTTCCTGATTTTTTTAAATTTCGAGTTAACCTTTATTTCAAACGCTGCTCTCCTTCATTCCAGCGCTCATTGCGACTTGCCGCAGCCACTGCCGCTGCTCGTGGTGGGCGAGTCCGTGTCACTCGTCTCCGTGCCACTAACGTTCTCATCCGACGACTTGCATTCGTCCTACAAATTTACTTTTCTAAATTTTTAGATGTGCTTCAATTTTATTGGATTTAAAATGATTCAATAGATATTAATCGTACGCAGGGTACGCACGAAATAACTATTCAAAAACTCTAATACTTATCGAAATATAGGCTCGTTTTTCGAATGATCTTAGTGTTAGCATTTATCTTTCTGGGTGTTCTAGTGCGTACGTGAGACGTAACATTTTCTCAATAAACTGCCGAACATGCAAATACTGAATTTTGCCCCTAACTTTTCAAGCTATATATCAAAATTACCGTACCTCCGTATTGGTGCTCACGTAACTGCTGCTCTCCTCGTCCATCTGCGTGGATGGATTCGCCTGTCTCTGCGTCAGAGTCAACGAGGCGAACTGGTCGTGCAGGGGCTGAAAATTTCAATTTTCAAAAATGTTTCAAAACCAAATGGATAATATTGTTTTCGGGATTTTTCACTACATGTTCCGTTATCTCTCGAAATTTAAATATGCCTCAAAGAAAAGGGCTAATGATAGTTTTTGTTTAATATCGTGTTGTTGTGTATCCTTTTAAAGCTTGAAATATAAGTTTCAAAAAATTCCAAGTATAAATTCTCAAAGTAAATCCATTTGCCAAAGTCCGCATAATTAAACTAAATAAAAATTCCATAGCTTTATATTCATGAAATTTGTATGCGTTTTTCACTAAAAAAACATTTTAATTATTCGAATTTAGGTTAGGATATTCGAAGAGGGAAGAGGATGGAAAAACAACTAAAATTCAACCTGTGGTCTCCTCCAGTAAGTGGCCGAGTTGGGTGGGTGCTGGGGCTGTTTGGGCCAAGGACGGACCTCCACCTTTCTCTCGTTGATGATGTGACGGCCCCTGGAAAAAAACGGCTCATACAAATTGTACAAAAAAGTCAAATATGCGAACTTTGAGGATTACTACTGTAACTTTTGGCGATGTTTTAAAAAAGAATTACTGCGACTTTTAGAAGAAAAAATAATTTGGTATTATTCTGACCTTATCACTTTTTCAAGACTACTGTGATCTACCGTACCTGTTGTGAGCCAGACACTTATCAGCTGACTCTTTCTCTTCGAATATCACGAACCCGAGTCCGCGCGGATTGCCCAGGATTTCCACCTAAAATTGCAAAGTTATGATGAAATTTGTTTAAATCATATCCAAAAAAATACAAAAACTTCAAGTCAATTATACTCAATCTTTATGTTTCAAAAACCATTGGATTTGCACAGGAAATCTAATAATGAAGGAATTACTTGACTATCTAAAAATCTGACATTTTACCTGATCAAGAGATCCGAACTTTTCAAAGTACAATCTGATGCAGTCAACCGAGTGGTACTCGAAGTGGAGTCCAGAGAGAAGCAACTTGCACCCTGAAATTAAAAAAAATCATATTTTCTTACTAATCTAATTCAATTATAATCCTGAGTTTAAAATGGCGCTGATACTAATATAAAAAAGAAAATTAGAATTAATTCAAAATTTAATCATTTGTGAAAATAGTACCGGGAGCGGGCTCGCAGTTGAAGAACGGAGGGGGCAGCATAGCCGTCATCTGCTCACGGGGAATGGCCCGTTTGGAATCGACCTGAAAATGTTTGAAATCAGGATTTTTACAAATTTTTATTCGAGATTTTGTTCTCGAATGAAACAATTTATCTAAATCTTTGAAAATAAATGAATTCTCTGATACATAAATACTTTCAAATAATAAACGTTTCAAAAGTTTCAATAAAAGCTGCAAATTTCGAAAATTTTGATACTCCATACCTTCTTTCGCTCTTTCATAATTTCCAAAATGTTCAAAATCAAATCAAGTCAATAGCAAATAAAATATTAGATCTTGGAGACTAGCCAAATAATCCAAAAATTTTAGCCTTCAAATATCGTAAACACTTTTCGGTTTTACCCGAAAGTTCGGTCGAAAAATTTGCCAGGCGCTGCAAAATATGTTTGTCCTTTTAGACCCCTATTCAAAGAGTGATGATGCAAATTTTGGCGAATGATGTAGAAATTTTGGATTTAGTGCAAAAATGACCTCTTAGAGTGTGATCGGCAAGGCTTTTTTGACGCAATTACTTTCTGTTTTTTCTCTCCAAAATTAACACTCTCTAACCTTTTCGATATCCCTTTCTCTCTTCAAAATTCCACTTTAACTTTATCTTTTTCCCTCTATTTTCTTTCCGCTCTCTTATTTCCTCCTACTATTTCATCATGATGCAATTCTACCGAGTTCTCAGTTTGTTCGTTCTTTGATACGAGAAGAATCCAAAGAGCTATCAATTATCGCACATTCTAATCTACTGATCCTAATAGCTCTCAATCACCCCGATGTTTTCTAGTTTGGATATCAAAAGATCACGTTTTTGAAATCAACCAAAAGAAATGTGCATTGAATGTCGAAAATCCTTTTTCTTATAAAAAAAATTGCAACCTATATTTATTTTCAAATAGGGGAAAATCTAACCGTTTTGCCGGCGATAATGTGTGGTCGATCGGCGATCGCTGCCTCGGCGCTGTAGACCGTCGCGAACGTGACGAATCCGAAACCGCGCGACTGCAAAAATATCGATTTATTGACTTCGTGTTCATTTTTATTGATTTTTTTTCTTATTTTTTAATTTTACCTGCTTCGTATTCGGCTCCCGAATCACAATCGCATCGACCACGGGTCCCCACTGCGAGAAGTAGACGCGCAACTGAAAAGTAAAGAATGTAAATTTTAGGAAAAAAAATCGTACAAAATTGACAAATTTCTACTGCAATAGTTGAATGTATGAACAAATAATAGATGTTTCAAAAATTATCGAGTTTCAGATGGCATTGAATTAAAATAAAGAGAAAAAATCGACCTGATCATCCGTGGTCTCGTGGCTGAGTCCGCCGATGAACAATTTGCGCATCTGTGGGGGACCCTCGTTCGGGAAACCCATTGTGTGGGCCTGAAAATCAGCATAAATTTGAAAAAATCGATATTTTTACGGCAATTTAGAAAAGTTGTGTACTCAAAATAGCATAGCATTAACAAATACTGTATTTTTACAAATATCATTTTGAGCCACTATTTTCCAAATTGCCTAATTTTAACACTTGTTAAGTCCCCTTTACTTATATCCCATAGCACATAGAACATAGAGAATTCACAGAGCGCTCTCAGAAATTGCCGTACAACAAAGTTTTATCATGCTTTTATATCCCGGACTTCCCAAAATTTTACACTTTTATCGTTGATTCGACATTTTCAAGGTTTCCTGAGTCTATGATTAAAAATCAACACATCTCTTACCCTGCCTGGGAAGTGGTGTATCAAACTATTACTATTCTGAAAATTCTATCCTAAAACGTAGAAAACTCTTCAAGGATGGCATTAATTCAAAAATGGTATAGAATGTCAACTAATTACCAAAAATGCTGTCAAAATAGTAAAAACTAAAAACTGGTATCTAATTACCAGAAATGTTATCAACGTGGTATTTCACTCACCCTGATCATTGGGTGGATGTAAGAGAACGGAGGCATGGGAGCGTAGATGGGGTAGCGCGGAGTACCATTCGGCGGGGACGGGCTCGAACCATTCTGGGACCGGTTACCGGACGACTGGGGGCTGGCAGGACCGTTTGAAGCTGAAATGCTCAACAATTAACAATTTTATCTGACATTGTTTTTAGAAGTTTTAAAAGTAGAACAAATTTCTGCTAAAAATGTTAGAAAAAATTTAACAAATTGAAAATTCAAATATTTTCTACCTGGCGGCGGACCCATAATCGGCACGAGCATGCCCTGCTGAATTAGCTCGGCTATTTCTGAAAAATCACCCAAATTATCGGCGCAAAAATGGCAAATGAGGAAAATTGCGTCACGAAAAGGCAACTTGCACAAATTTTCTGCGTTTTTGCAAGTTGCCTTTTCTCGTGCGCTTTGGAAATTCGAGATGGGGGTAAACGACGGACATTTTCCTCGTCAAATTCATTTTCTTCTTTTTCCATTTCCATCATTTTCTAGAACAAAATATCGATCTTGGTATGCTTCAAAATTTCAATCGATCACTTGATTTTCTGAACTTTTCAATTGGTTCTTAGCCTTTGTAGGAAAATTTATAGAATGCACCATTTATTGATTTTACAATCCCGCCGTTTTACCTGGTGGGCAGTAGGGCGGTGCGAACATTTCGGTGGTCTTTTTCATAAAAGCGTGCGGCGAGTTTGCAGCAAATCGGACGTTTGAGCGAAAATAGGCGAGACAAGCGTCGCAAACAGCTAGCGGTGAGCAACCTGAAAATTGGCATTTTTGAAAATCCTAAAAATTATATATATATATATTTTTAAAAATCGTTAAATATCTCACGGTCTTAAAACCGGTGAAAATCAATAAAATAAAAAAGAAATAATTGCATCTTTATTCGATCATCGAGATTAAGTATAATTATATCAAAATATTAAAAATAATACAGGAAATGTTGAAATTCAGAGTATCTAACGAACACGTGAAAGTTCTAACAGAAACAAAGCTTAAAATAGTGTAAAATAGCTGCCATATCGGTAGAGAAAAGAATAAATTAACGATAAACATATCTTTCAAAAAAATACTCCACGATACGTCTTATCTCAACCTCTCAATCAAAAATAATAATAAATGAAGTTTATGCTTCCGAAAATTTCGAATTGCACGAAGCTTATTATCTTCTGTTTAAAAAAAACTTTTGGAAAGTTAAAACATTTTAGATTAAAAAAATTGTCGGTAACGAAAAAATGATGAGTTTTCCAAAAATCTTTCAGAAAACCTGTCAAAAAATTCAACCTCAATTTTTCCGTTTTCGATTTGGGGAACCAGTGGTTCCGGGTGGCAGTCCGATGCGAACGGTGCCTAGGTTCATGGGCGATCCTGGATTATTCCTGCTAGAGATATTGGCCGCAGGCGGTGGGCCCAGCATCGAGGGACTGGGACCGGAGCCGGGACCGGGACTGGGGCCCATCAAACCTGGGCCCGGATTGGGACCGGAAGGCCGATTCGGCGACGCCCCAGCCGACACGCCCGAAGATTGCTGAAATTTTGGAAAATCAATAGATTTTTTCCCGAAAACCCCAAATGATTGATTTTGATGTAAAAAAAAATTTACTCATTTTACATGTCAAATTACGACTACTACTACTACTACTACTACTGCTCACAACTGTCACATAGTTAAAGGCGGATGCTTTACTTTTGACGCAAAAAAATACGAGTTTAACAAAGACAAAGCTGTTGCAATTTGAAGAGTAAGATCTTTTCTTTCTTGCAAAAATTCATTCTATGCTAGCGGATAAGACTATAAATTATCTCTGAATATCACAAAACTGATGATATTTTCTACTGAAGATCAGCTCGCAATTTTCCATCTAAAACTATAGTAACAAAATTCCCAATGATAAAAGATAGACCCGGAAAGCTGTTTTGTATCGTTTTCTCAAGACTAACCACTTCCTGCTTCAACTTGCTGGTGAGGAAGGAAGACAGATTGCGGACGATGTCGACACCCCCCAAGGCCGAGCCTCCTGAAGGTTGAGTAGGTGGGGGCACATTCGTGGTGGCTCCTAAATTCTCTCCTTTAATTTTTATAACTTGTTTTTAAAAAAATTTTTTTTATAAACAATAAGTCACGAGTTGCTTATAAAAGAAACATATTGAAATTTTGCTCGGTTTTTAAAAAAAAAAATCTATACCCAAAAAATACTCGATGTTATAAAATTGAGTGTGAAATGAGAAAGTGAAGGAGTTGGTTTTAAATCGGCCTTTTGCATGAATATGAAATTGTAGTATTTGCATACAAATTGAAAGAGAAATAATAAGTTACACAAAATTTGTTACTAAGTACATAACTCTCATGGATTAGAATGTGCTCTTCAGCGACTAAAACTAAATAAAGTCTTCAAAGGGCATATCACTTGACAAGGATATCTTCGATCAATCCATTTTCTTCAACAGTCCAAAAAGTGGCTACCAGTTAGAGGAGCAGAAAATCGAGAAATAGTTTGAGATTTCGTGTAATTAGAGAAACAAAGACATCCTATCTTCAGCTTTATGAGAGGGAGAAAGGTACTTCACGCACACACTTGAACGTATTGGTTGATAACGGGAAAGATAAGAGATGAAAAGATATAGAAAGTTGAAAATAGTAGGAAAAAAGAAAGATAAAACGAGACAATAAGAAAAAGATTTTAAAAAATACAGACATGAAAAGGAATAGAGAAAAAAAAGATGCAAAGAAAAGAAGATAGTTAGAAAAAACGAGCAGAGTACAAAGACTCAAAGAAATGTCCTCTAGTTCTTTAGAAAGTGCCAAAATTGAATATGAAAAGTTACAGAAATATGAAACGGCATGGATAAAGAATAGTGCAAACGATACAGAGAAATAAAAATGGTTAGAAAAATGAGTAGAACACCGAGGTTTAGAGAAATGTCCCTAGAAAGTACCGAAAACGCGTTGCATAGCAAAGGATAAGGAGCGGCTCAGATATGAAATACTGAAATATCCACTCTTTTCCCTCGGCTTATTACAACCTGGCCTGTGCTAGAACAGTATCAAGTTGCAATTTCAAGGGTCCAAGCCCTACAACAGTCAGAGGAAAAATAGAGATAAGATAAGGCTAAAGAAATAGAGGATCAGGGAAAGAGAAAAGGGGAAATAGTAAGGATTTTTAGAGAGGAAAAGATAGAGAAATGAGAAATCCTATCCTCTCGTTCTGTAGAATGGCCGAAAGTTAGAAGCGCTAGAGGAGCGAGGATAAATAATGATAACGTGATAAATGAACAGGGAAAAGACGCAGAGAAAAGGGAGATAATGAAGGGGAATTTTGCAGAAACATTTAGGAAAACTATCCTAGAAAAATAGGTGAAATCGCAACTTTTAAATGTAAAATATTTTAAAACAGAAACTTTTTAAATCTATACTTAAAAATTTTTCATAGGATAAATTGAAATAATACGATTTAAACCTCTATCTTCATTAAAGTTCCTCGTATAAAGACGAAAAAAATGAAAAAAGCCACGGAGATAAAGTTTTACAAAAAAAAATCGAAATAATACGGTCTAGCCCTAATCCTCTCTATCTTTCTTTCTTTCTTTCTCTCTATATCTTCGGGCATCACTTCACAAGTGGGTCTGCCCTTCTTTCCTTCCCTTGCCTCTCCTCTCTCGCAAAGAGTCACTCTGCGCTCTGCTGCAGCAAATTTGAGAAGATCAGCCAAGAAAGTGCACAGAACAGTGTTGGAATAGGGGAGAAGTGAGATATATGAGGAGAAAAGCATAGTAAATATAGGGGATTAATGTCTAATCGATTAGATTAGGTAAATCAGTTCCTGTATTGGGTTGGGGCTAATAAACAGATGAATGTAGAATACCAACTGAACTTGCATTTCAATCGACTTATGTGACTTTTGTCAAGCCTATTTGATAAAAAATCGATATTTCAGCGAGCGAGCGAATAAACTAAAAAAATAAAGCCAAATAAGAACATTTCTGAAACTTGTAAGAAAAAAAAAGATACCGACCTGGCACTAAATGCGGCGCTCGCGGCATGATTCGTTGCTGCGATTGGGCCGGGCCTTGGCTGGAAGCGGTGTCCGATGATTTTCCCGCCGAACTTTGGCTCGGAGCTGAGTCCGATCCCGATGGGGGCATCTTAAAATAAAAAATCACCTAGATTTCTAAAATTTCGAAAATTGTCCATAAGAAGAACTTTTTCTCCTAAAAGAGGTTCTTTCTTAAGAAAATTATTATTTTTTTCTAAATTTCTACCAATCCTGGCGGCGGTCTCGAAAAATCGGGAATCATTGAATTCGGCCCGGTTGACGACCCTGTGCCTGACGAAGGCGGCAGCGGCTGTGCGACCGAGGACGGGACTTTCTGCAAATTACAAAAGTCGGATTTTTCATCAGTTTCGGTGAATAAATTTGTAAAAAAAACATCTTTAAAATTTGAAAAATCGGTAAAGAGGAAAAAAGAATTTGTCCGACTTACCGGAGGTAGCGATGTTTGCACGGACATGAGTGAAGGGATGGACGATGTTGAGGTCGGTCCACTTGGAGGAGGGGCGGATTGACTCGTACCCAGACTTGGCGGAGGCATCGAATACTGCGAGGGTGGGGGCACTAAATTAATCCATTTTTTTTTTAGATATTAATGAGGTTTGGGCTTATTGAATCATGGAATAGTTGTAAGCTAAATTCATGTTTATATATGTATTGATCTTCTTAAAACTTACACAGACAATGCTCAAGAAAAAGGGACCTTTCACAATAAGTTCTGTAGGTTTTAAGCGTTTTCTTCACAAATTTGGAATTCGCCGAGTAGTTTGTTTGTCCAATCGCAAGCTACTTACCGGAATAATCCGCGCTCGGCGGAGGTGGCATCGGCGGGGTTCGACCGCGTTTTGGCGGAGGAGCACTTGTGTCTGTCTAAAATTAAAAAAAAAAATCATCAATTTACTTTCATAATTCCAATTTCAACTTTACCACAAAATAAATTTAACGTCACAAAATAGGTCAGAAAAACTCAAACATAGTTATTTCCAACTTTAAAGCTGATCAAATTTTTAAAAATAAAATCTCATACATGCTGTCCCTGATTCGGGTTGGGGCTTCTTCCCTCGGGGTTTGCCTGGCTGATTTGTCCGGGTCCCTGGTCGATAGGTTGTGGTTGACCTGCCGAAGTCGATGTTTGACCCGTTGCTGCTGCAGGGGCTTGGGGAACCGAGGGAGGAGGCAGGTCTGAAAAATTCGGAGTTAAAATTGATTCTTCGAGAATTTTTCTAGCACTTTAAGGATTCTGATGCAATTGTTCTTTCTAAACAAGATAAAACTTACCTTCAAAGACTTTTCTGTAATTTTAAATATTTTGATGCAAGTTCTAAATTACTCAAGCCTGAATTAGTGATTTTTTCGATTTGCATCTAAACTGAGAAAAATTGAAATATATCCATTTTTCTTTAGAAAAATTTGCATCAAAATACTTGAAAACCTTTAAAAGAAAGTAAAAAGATGTGTATTTTTGCATAGTTTTATACAGATTCGCTGTAGGGTTAATAAGCTTAGAAGATTCGTTAAATATCTTTGCTTGTGAAATAGTTTGTTAGTACGTGATAATGTATCTACATAGTTCTCATACTCAAATAATACACTTTGCGATTTTTCGGCTTGTAGAATATTTACTCGGTGATTTTTGCTAATTGAATGTTGTTTTGAGGCTGAAAACGATGAAACTTGATTTTTAGGTGTGATTCAAAATCACTAATAAATGAAACCATTACCTTATTGTTTCTGACTTGCTATGTAAAAATTAGTGCAAATTCAAACGTCAAGCGATGTATCCAAGTTTGTTTAAAAAATCTTAGCTTCAAAATATTTCAGAAAGCTTCATCCTACTGCGTCTTTTCGTTTCTTTCCACTTCAAATAAAATGTTAATCTAAGAGAACTTACTCATTCCCGGCGGTGGGATGCCCATGTTTGGTTGCGGTATCGGTGGGGCTCCCTGAAACCAAATTGATCTTCATTCTAGTTGCCTATTAGCATTTAGCTCTATGCTTAAAATGTGAATGACCCTCATTTATTCAAAATAAACTCTAGAAACTTAATCTAAAGTGTCAGTTAACATACCTGTTGTTGGAGTTGTGCATAAGTCGGTGGAGGCAATCCAATTGGTGCACCGCTTGTTGGCACATTTCCGACACCCCCAGATGTTCCCGAGTTTGCTCCCACCACGGGTGGGACACTTGGAACAGGTCCCATCGAGAAAGAGCCCATTCCATTGGGTCCGATGTCAGGCGCTCGACCCAACATGGATGGTGCGGGTGGGAACAGAGGTGGAGGACCACTCATATCAGAAGGTGGAAATCCGGGGGGTGGACCCTAAAAGTCGCCATTTTTGGTAATTTTATACTATTTTTGGAGCATTTGTATCATTTTGGAACATCGTGTACTATTCTTTTAGTAAATTAGCATCATCTTCTGATCTTCGGGAATTTTGGTACCATTTCTGGTAAATTAAAAATGTTCTTACCTGCCCAGGAGCCGAAGGGCCACCCAACATACCCATTGGCGGAGGCAAGGGACCGAAATCTGAAAAATGGGATAGGTTTCAGTTTTTCGGAACTCAACTATTATGATGATAGGTTGCAATGTTCTGGTTTCTATTGCTTCATTAAAAATGTTCAAACGAACAACTTTCGCAATAGCTCAAAGGAAAGTGCGCTGGTCGTTTGGTTGCGCAATAGTGATCATCGCTGACCTATGTTACAACCTTTCACCAGATTATTTGATCTTCGCACCCTACTAATGTCAACCCTTTTTCGTTAAACAAGAAATATCAAATTAATTAGAAAAAGATCAACGCTTCAAAATTCTAGCCTTCGATAAAATTTAAAGATCGTTAACAAAATATTCACATTCTACATAAAATCAATGATAGGTTTCAAAAATTCTATAATACTAGAACCTCATCTTCCATCATGATAGCATAAAAAATAAAGATAGAAAGAAAACTCACTTTCAACGAGTGTAACTTTATCTCCTTCGATTCGGATAATCTGCTGCAGTTGCGGTGGCATTTGACTGTGTACTCGCTTGATCACTTCCACTTCTTCGGAAATCATCGATGTCATTTGACTGAAATTTTGAATTTCTTCTAAAGTTCACATAAAGCTTAAAGAAAAATATGAAATCTTAGAAACAAGACTATAAGAACTTTAGCATGATTTCCGTTGATGATAAAGGTTGACATTGAATATTATGCAAAATAGCTAATCAACATAACCCATTTTGATTGAAACATATCGAAAAATTTCTTCTAAAAATGTTTAAATCTTTACACTTTGAACGCGAATCTCTAGAAAGAGATAATCGAGGAATTTCGACTTTTATATTTTTTCAAAATAGGTGTTTTATTTTCAAATATTATAAGACCCTTACACTTTGAGTTTTTTCCTCTTCTCGGAGAGCAAGGTGAGCTCGTGGTCGAGGTCCATGAAATCGGCGATGCAAATGCGAAGCTCTTCATCGGTGATAGTAGAGGCCTGAGAATTGGAATTTTTTATTTTAAAAATTTTGATAAATCAAAACAATTACAAAGTGAATAAAGGATTAGCAAGAAAGATTAGCGCAATTTTTGTGAAGCATGACTTTTTTTTAAAGATTGATAGAATCAAGGAAAATCATCAGGCATAATACTAGAGTAGGTAGAATCATGAAATATCGTGACATTTTTTTAAACTTATTTGAAGACTATCATAATTGGTACATCTCAAAAGGAAATATTAGATACCATTATTCAATAAAAATCACAAGAGATTTTGAAGCCTATCCAATTACTAACTAAACCCTGATATAACTCAGATAAAATAATCTAATTATCACTAATTCCAGCGATAGTTTAGTAGACTCAAAATAATCGACTCCGAAGATTTTCGACCGAAAAACAAAAATTTCGCCCCTGATTAAAAAGTGATAAACAAAATGCGAACTCTCCTCGCCTTTTTGTAAAGAAAATGAGAAATGAAAAATCAGCGCCGAGTGTGGCGGACATTTATCATTAGAACAAAACAATAACAACTGTGCCACAAGATTGCAAAATTCTAGTCCAGGGGTCAATTTGGAGAAATAGTATAGTCAATTGAAGATGGTGGAAAAGAAGCAAGCTAGAGAAATAAGAAAATATTGTAAAAAAGAGTGATAACATAGATAAAGTGATATTTGATAAGAGAGAAAAAGAAAGAAACAAAAATATCGATCATCAATCAGCCTGACGTAACTCGGTACGCTTGCGTTCATTCCTTCTCAGCTTTTGCTCCCACTTTTTCCTCCCAGGATAAATCTCCCCAGGCCCAAACGCATTCTTTGGTTGAAACATCAAACGCTGAGGTGATAACACATCACGTAACACTTCTTGGGAAATGGAAAACTTCTAATCGTTGTTGGCAAATTGCAATCAATATGAAAATAGAAATTTCCAAGATAAGATTTTTTGAAACATACAAAATCCAAAGTATTTTCTATGCAATACAGAAAGATAGCCCCCGCGAGAAATATACTATTGAATGATCAAATATTTTAACGTTAAAATTTTCAGAAGCATATTCAAAGACTGCATTGTGACGTAATACCAAAACTCCTACGTAATATGTAAATTATCTTCATCAAAAGACGAAACATAGATTCTTTCAATATTTTATTTGCGCGTCAAAATTTTGCAGCGTATGCAAATAAGGTTTTTAGACTTTGGCCGTGAAATCTTCGGAGGGGACAAGTAAAAATGTAGAGGGATAAATAAAGTGAATCTGAATCAGAGGAAAACTGCGGTTTTTGCAAAAACAAAGATTAGAGAGTGAAGATTTGGTGAAAGAAGACGAAAAAAGTGAGAAAGTTTCGAGAAGATGAGTGTTAGAGAAAGAAATAGCTTTTGATAGATGAGATAGTAAGCAATTTGAAGAGGAATAAAGATTCCATAAAGATTTTCTCGGTTTTCAAAAGATTAAACGTGAAATTCCCCTCGGCGCTAAAAGCCTCGTAATTCCGATTTATTGCCCGCATAATTCGATGGATATAATTTTGCTCGACGCGAAAGTTGCCGGAATCGATATATATATATATTTATGAGTTTCAAAATTCTTATAAATTTGACCATATCTTTCAAGTTCTAGTAAAATTTGCACGATTTTTCATAATGAGCGTAAGCTAGAGAATGGCTCCCAATTACCCAATTTATAAACAAATTAAACTATAGAATCTAACCAATTACGTGGTGACATTCCTTTAAGGCGTTCCGAGTTCCAAATAAACAATCGTTAAATGCCCATAAAGCCCAGAAAAAGACCAACCTTTTCAGAAACGGAAATGCCAAAATACGAAATTTGTTCGAAGAATAAAGTGATCTTTTGAACTTTTGAAAATCGTAGAGAGCCAGACTTTGAAAAATCAAAGGAAATTCATTAAAAAATAGAATAGGGAAAAAAAGACGTAAAAATAGTATGTAAAAGTATAAAATTAGGAAAAATGAAGAAATAGCATTGAAAAAGAGGAGAAATAGTATGTAAGAAGATGAAGTCAGAGAAAAACCAATATTATTAGATGTTAGCGGGGACGGTATATTCGCGATTTTGCATAGTCAAAAGGTGGTGGGGGTCTGGCGCGGGCTCCCGCTGGGAGAAATGTGCAAATAGGCGAAAGATCGTAGAAAAGAAGAGAATGAAAAAAGCAAAAAATGGGAAATAGTACTTGAAAAATAGATAGCTAGAGAAAGCAAAACTAGGAAATAGTATTAAAATGGGAGATCGAAAAGAAAAATGGAAAAGATAAGCCCTTGTATCTCACGGCATGTTGGAATATGCAACTCTTTTTCTCTCGCTCTCCAAATTTTTCATAATATTTCGTTTTGTTTTTCTTTCTATCTCTAGTTTTTAGGTAGTCTATGAGGGAAACTCTAATAATCATGAAATATCGCTCTGATAAGTGATAATTCGATAAGCCTATTTGGGTAGTAGCATTAAAGGGGGGCTTCATGAAAAGTGGAAAAAGGCTATTTTTGGTCATATCACAAAGGCGTTCAATGTGGGATTTTTCTGATGAAACTTTTTGACAATTTGCGAGTATTGATTGTTGAATATGTTTCAGATGATCAAATATAAGAAAAAGAAAAATACAAGCTAATACCGTCGTATCTTTAAAGATAAAAAAGGAATATGAATTCAAAAGAAGCGAGCATCAAGACATAGTAAAAGCCGCTGAATTGTGTTTCATAAAAATACCATTTAAAAATCCAAAGAAATATGGAAGTTAATAGCGGAAAATTCAGCTTGCGAAATAATAAATTTAAAAAATCAACTGACATGATGTTCACCCTTCGAGATGAGCTGATTGCATCTAGTGAAAAGCACTGGTGGAGGCAGATGGTCGTGCGGGTGATGGACCTGAAGATGACTGAAATTTTTTTTAGAGATTTGGAAAATACCAAATTTTCATCAGCGTATCCATCCGGCTTTTTGCTGTCATCGTCATCTAGAGGACGTCGACGTCGTCTGCGCTCATCTCGCGAAGGGCTCGGTGAGCGGTCGTTTCTGAAAATCCGAATTTTATTTATTTTGTATGTTTGCCAAGATAAAGAAAAACTAGTTTGCAAAATTATACTTTCTTTAAGGAAAAATTTGAAACATAATTAAAAATCTATTAATCTGAGGTTTTTTCCTCTATAAGCACTTCTTTATACAGAAGATATTTAATCAATATCGATTTCGTAAAACTTTCCGATTTTTAAACCTATCGATTATCTTTTATTTATTGAAAATAAAGCAAGTCCCACCTCGACCCCGACCTTTCATTCCCTCTGTCTTTATCGCTGCGTCGTTCTCTCGTCGAATCAGAATGCTCGCGATTTTCGCCCGACTCATTTTTGGGCGGAGTGTTGCCTCTGGCACTGAACGGGTCGGAGCCTTTTCTGAAAATCATTTCTTGTCTAAAGCTCTAAAACCTTAGGAAAAACATCGATTTCAGATGAGTAGAAAATTCGTTTAGATTTCTATTTTTTTAGTTATTGTATTGCTGTACGAAGTACTGAAAAATTAGGATATTTGAAAGGTAGGAAAGAGAAAAATGATAATGGCAGAGTCAAAAATTCCTATTCGCAAATCCCTAGCATATTTTCAGATAAAATCTCCTAGGCTAAGATATCCCAATTCCTCCTAATGATCAGAAATCCTTATCCTCTTAAAAATCTTATCTAATCCTTATCATTCAATTATCAAGAAACGCCTTCACTATTCTTACGTTACGCGAAGCCTTTCTATTAACAAGAAAAGAAAATAATTCGAAAAATCTTATATGCCAGCCTGTTTTCTGATCCTATCTTTCATCGCAGAAGAAATAGTCCAAATCGTAAGAAACAATTAGAATCTCAAATATCCCAGCCTGTTTTATAATCTCATCCCTCAAACATGGGATTAGATAGTTCACGATCTTTAAGGAAGAGGAATAAAAAAGCCCATGAATCGCGTCAAATCTCAAAACGTGCTTATCATTATTCTCACGAAAGATAGATGCAAAAAATCGAAAGTGCTTCAATATATCCCAGATGGATTAGGGTTTTTATGCCAAAACACTAGAGATGCAATTTTCTACATCTTAAAGAAAAAATGCAAGAATTTAAAAGGTACACCATAGACAACTTTTCCAGCCTATTCTAAATCACTGAAAATTATTGTAAATGCTCAGATATACCAAACATTTCTACTCATATTCTAATGCATATGACGAGATATAAAATCAATTCTCTGAAAGAGAGGGAAAGAAAGACACAGACAGGAAGACAATAAAGCGGTCGGCAAAGTGGCGATGGAAGGCAAAAAACCGTCTCGCTTGCAGCACTATTTCTCCGATCTCTCTCCAATGCAATATATTTCTATAAATTTTCTTTCTTTTCACTCTCTTCATTTTGCGCGATATGTCTCGTCCTATTGAAACCGTGGAAAAGTGAACGATATGGGAACGAGAAAATAGCAATTTGATTAGTGATATAGACTGGAACATGTTGAGAGAGAAAATAGTACTTGAAAATCAGAGGCAGAAAGAAGGTAATAAATGAAGAAAAATATCATTTGAAAAGTAGAGAATAAAGTAGGATAAAAATGAAATAGTTAATGGGAAAAAAGAGAAAAGACGTGAAATAGTTTAGGAAAGAGAAAAAAAATCTATAGATAACCCGAGTAAAGAACGCTCATTTTAGATAAGAGTTTATGCAGGGCAGGAAAAGGGTGCACCCTCTCTTCACACGACGAAATAAAAACCAAAGCCCCGAAAAATCATTGCACACTTTTAAAAGAACAAAACACGTAAGATCAAATCTTCAAGGTCACAATTAGCATAAATACAGTAATTTTCAAGAAAGTGCTAAATTAGCATAATTAGAAAAGTTGCGCAATAATGGGCGGCGTAGCGCAGTGGTTGTGTGTTACTGCCTACAGCTAGGGCTCAAGTTCGCCCCCCGCTCCTCACCCAGACCAAGGGGGTTAAGAAATGTTGGTAGTGGATAAAACCACGAAAAATTCTCCTAAAATCCCTCGGCTGTTGCACACAACAACAGTCTGTCCTCGGGACGGGCCACTAGTCCTGTGTGGCTAGGATAGGCCGACTGCCCCATTACAGGCTGAGGGGAGCCGACCCCACCCAGTGGGAATAATAAGGCTAGGAAGAAAAAAAAAAAAAAAAAAAAAAAAAAAAAAAAAAAAAAAAAAGAAAAGTTGCGCAATGGGAATTAGAAAATAGTAGATTAGATGCAGATAGAAATTTTATCGGGTATAAAATACGAAAATAATTTCAGATAGTGATATTGAATAGGGCAATTTGGAAACCGCGAGACACGAAACATTGAGAAATGGTGTGGGAAAAGAAAACCTATCATCTCATATCCCCTACGCTAACCCTATACTATTTTGCCTATGCCTCGTGTCTCGATATCTCGTGGGTTCCAAGTAGCCTTGAATAGTCATGTGTTCGTTGAAACTTAACTAACGAATGTAGACAATCTAGTCAATTTTACATACCATCAAGAAATGAAGCAATATCGGCAGAAGCAATAAATAAATGAAATAAGCTATAATTTGAAACCTAGAAACATCACAATTCATTCATCAGGAATCACCGAATGGTTATGAATTCCAAGAGATAAAATAGCGCCTCAAGTAAGAGAGTGGAAAAGACGCAGAAAGAATCTGCCACTGGTTCTTTGGAGAGAAGGAGAGCTGATAAAGAGAGAGAGAAGAGAAAGAAAGTATTTGTTGAGGTCGCCAGAAGACAAGTGACGCTCGCAAACGTTGACGCATGAACCCGAACCTTCTCTTTCTTTTCTGATCTCTCGAAAATCAACACTATTTCGTCATTTCTCTGGCCTACTCTTTGCTTCTTCTTCTCTTAAAACCCGTACTATTCCTCCTTTCCTTATCTCTTCCCCTCTCAAAGACCTCTACTATTTGCATCTTTTCCTTAACTTTTTCCCTCTTTTTTGTTTACCTACCCTTAACACATTATCAGTACGGTTAAATAGTAAAAGCGTCTTTGTAATGTGAAAATTTATAGTCTCGTCCAGCTTTAAACTTTCACAGGTTACAGCTTCACCGCTAACTTAGAAATTCTTGCAAGTTTAACTCGAAAATTACTTTTTAGAAAATATTAAGTCGATTTTTAAAAGCTACTCTTCAACACGTGGAGAAAGATTTTCGAATGATCAGAGAAACGTGCAATTTTTGCGCGTTTTCAAACAAATCACAGAACGATTTTTCTCGCTCTGAAACTTGAGATCGTTTTTCTATGAAATTCCCGGAAAAAGTTGCATTCTGCAGGCGAAAGACGTCAAAATTCTTGGATCAAGAAATCTTATAAAATTTGAAATTTCAAAGAACTGATCAAGTCATAAAATGGAATAAGTTTCATCATTTTGAAAACTTAATATTGAAAATTCTTGATAATCTACAGTCAACCCGTCGATTTTGGCCTCAATAAAAATAACTTCTAAGTCAAGAGATAAAAAAAGATCGCATCGATTTCAAAAATCCATAAATTTTTTGATAAATTGACACAAGATGATATCTCAGAAAACTGAAGATCATCTAAGTCTCAATTATAATCCGTCATTCTGCAACCCCTATCTCTTGTCGCCTTGTCAAAGTAATCATTGACATTGTAAAGGTAAGCTAGCGACCTCATAGAAATGATAAGTTTGATGAAGGAAATGTCAAAGGAATGAGGAAAATGAGGAAACCTGTCAAGAATGATGTTCCTAGAGAACCAGAAAATATGAATGAGGGAGATAGAAAAATAAAGAGATCACGAATTTGTGAAATGGGATCAGAAAGTTTCAAAAGGTCAAAATTTTCTAAAAGAGGTGAAAACGTTAGAGAAAAAGAAAATTTTAAAGAAAAGGCAAAATTGTGACGACAGGCATCAATAAACGCGACATAGATATCAATATCTTCAATGATTGACGAAAGCTTTGAACAAATCTAGGAGATAGCGATAAAAAGGGGATGAAAGATGAAGATAAAACTTAGTTCCTGCTTCTCTAAATCCTCTCAATAATTCAATACTCTTTCTCGTTAATCTTTTTCTTTTTTCTAACCTTTCTATATTTATATTTTCTAGTCTAACTTTCTAATAATTAAAACTCAACTCTTGCTACGTTGCTTTATCGTCTTTCAAAAAATTCAATAAACTTTTTTATGCAACCTTCTCAAAACCTAATTATCTTTCATCAATTTTTCTCTTTCTCTAAACCCTCTCAATATTTTGCTCTCGTCTGCCAGACGATTTTTTCATAATTTGCCACACATAAAGCCGCCGCTGTCAAAAGTCTCGCGCTTTACAAAGCGTTAGTTTTAACCTATCAGCTAGAAATTCAGGGATTAGGCTTTAAAGAGTAAAGATAAACTAAAGAATTTTTGTAGGTTTCAAAAATTAGATAAATTCGCAATGCTTCGCAGAAGCTAGTCTGATTGCAATAACAAGGTAAAATACAACTTCAAAATATTAGAAGAGGTGGATTTAAAAAATAAGAGATTTGCATTTCAAAAATCCTGAAACTTATATGATTTTGGTTAACGAATAAAAAATAATTCCGATTTTGAAAACTCTTTCTTGCTTTTGATTATCGATAAAAGAAACTCAACATTTCAATAGAAAATAAAAGTAAGCTCTCAAAATCTAGAAACATAATTTCAGAGAAAAACGTATGATTTCCAAATATCACTCATTTCTGCTAAAAACTGTTTCCTTTTTAAAGACCGAAAGACTGAAAGGGCAGCACGCGAACTAGTTTCTGATTTTTGACTCTGACCCTCTGACGCCTTTACGCTGACTTTTAGTTGATCCTTTTCCCCGACTTTTAAAAACTTTTATAAGTAATACCTTTCTCCCAAAAAAATTAAATAGTTGACCTATTTTAGCATGCATTTTTTCCATAATAGTTCAAGTAACCTTCAAATTTTTAAGAGTTATCAAGATAATCATGATCAAATCTTGATCTCGAAAGTGAGAATACAACGAATAAAGATGAAGAAAATAATTTTAAGAGTGGCTCGAAAAAGAATTCCGAAAATCAATGAATGAGAATCGCAATTCTCTTAGCAGTCGTATTCCATAAAATTGAAATTTTAAATTGTGACCCTGTTTCCAGGAAATTACTATATGTCGCGATGTTATGAGGACGCGCGCTACAGTTAAGAAGAGAAGATAGGACTAGGATGAGGAGAAATCAGTAATAAAAGATATATCAATTATCTCTTATCCAAGTAATCAATTTAAAAAATCGGACTTACTCATGCAGGAATGAGCGTACTCGTCTGTCCGCTGTCCCTCGTTTTTTGCTGTCCTCCTTGGCGAACTGCAGATTTTTGAGCCGATCAAGTTTGGAAACTTTCGGTTCGGGTTCTTTCCTTTCAGGCTCTGCTTTCGAAGATTTCTCATCATCAGACAATTCACCCTCGTTTTCCTGGGAGAAAATGAGAACTTATTTTTAAATAAAAAAAAAAACCAACCTCCTGATTGCTCAACTCGCCCTCATCCACTTCGCCCTCGACTTTGGCCGCCTGGTGATTCTCGTCCTTCTCGATATTCGACGAACCGTTTGCAGCTTCGTTGGGCTGACTTGAGGTTCTGAATTTATTTTCTTAAATAATATTATAGATTCGTTCATCATTGAACTTTTATAAGCTTCCCTCCATAATCAATTTTGAAACATAACAAAAGAATTTTTAAGTTTAGTTTCAAGAAAAAAGCAGGAGAGAAAATTTTACGAATCATTAAATTTCAAGACTCACTGAGCTTCGGAATCCTGATCAACGTTCATCGGAGCGTCTTCTTGTTGTTGTTGTTGTTGTTGTTCGATTTTGGAATCTTCCGCTGATAAATCGACCATCTGAAATTTGACAATTTGAAAGAAAAGTATTTAAACAATTAGCTCAACTCTATAATATAATTAGAGTCTCTAAGCTTCGCTCTCTTTCAAAAATGCATTTTTGGCAGAAACGTGGTAGTTTTAAATAGGGAAGCACTCTTAAAATCCAATATGTCTCAAATTGCGCCATCTAGTTCGACAATAAGCCTGATGAAATGGTCCTGTGCAAAAATCAGGTTAAAATACCCGCGCACATTTGTATTTTTTCTTCACAAAAATCTTATTTACAGCCCAGAACACCTTTCTATTCAACAAGTTTTGTTATATGTACCGGGATTTGGCATATCCACCTGGGGACTCTACGTAAAAATATCGCAAATATCTTTCAAAAATGTCGATATTCTGCTTGAGCATTGAGAGGATAGCGTACGATTTTCTTACGTTTTCAAAATATCTGAATTTTCAATTCAAACTAGCAACAAATAAAACCCTCAAACGAGCGATTCAATGTGCGCGCAGCTGAGCTATTATCTGTCTTCTCTTCTAATCTTTTTCACAGATTTTTGTTGACATTTTTCAAAAATCATTGTCACGAAAGATGTTTACTTTCAAATCAGATTTCTTCCAAATCAACTCAAAACTTCGCCTTGTTTTATCTATAAAAGCCTCGCGACCAACCTCTTGTCCTCCCTGCTGCTGTTGACTCGACTCCGTCTCTACTTCGTCCATTTCCTGTCAAATCGAGAATCCACCCTGAACCCAGCAAAAATCTAACGAAAATCAATCAAAAATCGACCAAAACGACGATTTTATCGGATGGAAAACGCGAATTACGATCAGTACGGGATAAACTCCAGCACGCACTTTTATCGACCATTCCCACGGCACTCAGTAATTATGATTATGGCCCTTTCAATCGATTTTCCGGTTTATTTTTCGAAAAAATTATCGATTTTTCAGTTTTGAAGGACTCGGAACCTTCTTTGAAGCATAAATTTTAGCTTTGGTCCAAAAATTCTCGACTTAAAAATCGTTATTTTCGACAAATTTCTCGATTTCCTGAGTTACCGTATTTTCCTACAGTAGACTTGCTTCATCATTTTGAATCGAAAAATTGAAATTTTTCTTTTCAAAACTCTTATTTTTCGATACTGCATTATCTTCAGACAAGAATAGTCAACTTTCGCCGTATTTTCTAAAAAGAAATACAGTAGAAATTCAGCTTTACCTTTTCGAAAGGCAAAGATCTCTTTTGATTCGTTATTTTTCCAAGTGGTTATTTTATCGATTTGCGTTGAACAAGTGACTAATTTATTGATTTTTGCAGGTCGTTTGATGGATAATATGGGAATGATGGAAAACAATCACGGAGCCAACGAGATGAGTGGAGTGACCGATCTGGCTAGGGACGTCAAGGTCGATTTCTCGTCCCAGGACGGGGAGGTAAGAATTTTCCTGCAAGTAAAATACGTTTCAAAATTTGGCATAACAATTTCGACACTTTCTTCGAGATAATCAAAAGACTGCTATATTGAACATCATCAAAAATAAAAGAAAATCTAATAAGTTTCAAGCACAATTCTTGGTGTTTTAAAATTCCAAGAATTATCATCCAACCTTCACCAAGATACTTTTGAATCCCAATTTTACTTCTAAAACTTTCGAGTATGTTTCGGAGTTTCTCAAGAATAACTAACAAGCTAATGAGGCTCTCTTGTTTTTATTATATATTTCGAAAAAAAAATCTTAACTATTCATTTAATTATATACCTCTGATTATCTCTTCTTTCAGGAAGGTGCTTGGGTCGTTGACGATCGGATGAAGCGAATGATCATGGACTTGCAGCGGCACTGGCTGCAACACTACCAGGAAGCCAGGGAGAAAATGCTCGTCGAATTGACTGAAACGGTAATTAACTCATTTAATTACATAATTACCTCATTAATTAGTTAAATGGAGAAGTAAGTGGATAATTATCCTTGTTTGTTTTCAAAATCAATACCTCAAATCATTATTCAAGGAATTTGATAATGAAAGTTGATTTTTTGTGAAACTTGTTGAAAATATCGAGATTAAAAGTATCAGAATCGCTATATTTTAAAAATTAGAAATTTATGACTTATCATCAGCGAGTAAGGAAACACTAATTTTAAGGCATTAGATGAGTGCCAGAGCTGAGACGAAGTTTCGACTTCGACTTCAAAAGTCGAAACTTCGAGGGTTTTTGAGCCAACTTCGATTTCGACTTCGAATTTGAAAATTTCAACTTCGTCTCAGCTCTGATGAGTGCGAAGAGTTTTTTGAAACCTATTTTTTTTAAATTTCCAGCTGCACTCGGAATTCCTCTCGGACCAGCAGAAAATTCGCACCGAGCTGCTCACCCAGTTTAAAGACGAACTCGACCAGACCAAGTAATTTTTCTTTTTAATTTTTTGATCTCATAAAATTTGTATTTTTTCTACTCTATAAACATTATTTTCACGAAATTTTAATTTTCTTTCTTAAAGTTATCATTTTTTTAAATACTTAAAGAACAATAATTTGCAGAGCCGAACTCGAGACCAAGTACCAGGAAACGTTGAAGGAGGAACTCGCGAACGTTCGCGAGAAGCACAACAAGGAAATCGTCTCGCTCAAGAAGAAGCAGTGGTGCTGGCACTGCGAAAAAGAGGTTTGATTTGTTTGTTTAAATAAAATAATTTTTGTTTCTAAAAGATCTATATGCTTCTTTGTGAGTTTATTTTAATGCTAAATTTTGAGTTCAATAATATGTTTAAAAAGTTAAAATCTCAAAACTTTCCACTCTATATTTCTAGAAAACGTTATTTTATTTTTGAAAATTTATCAGTTTGATTTCGAACGAATGTACAAATCTTAACAAATCTACAATTTTTATCTAAACTCATTAATTCGGTATTTTGACCTTAGAATAAGTATAATTCAATTATGAGTAAAAATAAATATGCTAATTTGCAGGCGATCTATCACTGCTGCTGGAACACTGCGTACTGCTCAGTCGAGTGCCAGCAGGCTCACTGGCAACAGCACAGGCGACTCTGCAGGAGGAAAAAGGTTTTTTTTTTATGTTCCGAATAATTTTTGGATGATAGCTTTTAAAATGGTAAAAATGATAGATCCACTGAATGGTCAACATGTATAAACAGCATACTTCTCGATTTCAAACTTACGTTATGCTTTAAAAATTTGTTCCTGAAAATCTTGAAAAGTTTTGACAATTCTTCTTTGAGAGGTGAAAAAAATGATATACGTTTGAAGAAAATGTTTGAGAAAATCGCTGAAAATATGTACATCATAATGCTAGATGAGGTAAAACAGAATACTAAATCTTAAAATAGCTCTAAATAAGTTTCAAGAAATGTCTTGTACAATAATATTTTGATTTTCCGAACATCGATTTATCAAAACTACTCAAAGTGTATTTTTAAATCAAATTGTCTGATATTTTCAACAACAAAAAACGGTGAAAATCTTCTAGAATTTCCGATTTTATTAGTGTTTTTCTAAGACTTTACGAAAATCATTTCTTTCTTTCTTTAATTTTAGGTGCTCTCTCACTCGAATTCGCAAAATTTTAAAGAAAATGAAACAAAATTCGATTTTATTAGACTTGTTTCCACAAGTTGTTCATTCAGGCGCCGCCCCACCCGAACAGCAACGGAACGTCGTCGGGCGGGGCCGGCTTGCAACTGCCCGCCCCTGCAAATGACAGTTAGACAAATCAACAATCAGAAAGACGCCTAGATGGTAAAGGTCAGGAAACTATTTTGGTTTCTTGAAATATTCAGCATCTTTTGAAATGGTGCAAGAGATTTTAATAATTAAAAAATGCTCATACCAGAAGCTGAATGAATGTTTCTTAGGCTAAATTTAAAACAAAAAACCCAATTCCCATTCAACTTTGATCAATTTCAAATGTATTTGTAAATACTCTAGAAACTAGAATTTTTGCACAATTTCAAAAATGCGACTATTTCAAGAACTATCTGAAAAAATACACTCGTCGGTATTTGCCAACAAAAACTCATTGCCTCGTATCTCACATTGTCAATTATGATTATGTACGCCTTTTAAGTTCGAAATTTGGAAAGAGGAAGATCGTGACTTTTTTTTTTGAAGAATCTAAACTTTATGAAAACTTTCAGCGAAAATCATTGCATGTAAAGTCTTGAACTTTAGTGTTCAGTTACCGTCATGGAGTAAGCAATGAAAAATTATATATTTCAAGAAAAATCAGTCAAAACGAACTTCCAATAACTTTAGTATTCGATAGAAAGTCTGTTGTAAAAATAATTGTTCAAAAATTTCAAAAATAACTTTGCATATTTTATTTAAAAAAAAAAAGTCACGACTTCTCTTTCCTAAAGTATATCCTCATGCTCCTTTAAACCCATGATCATTCCTTAGTATACGATATTAGGTAAATATATCTGAAAAACTACGTCAGTCATTTTATAAAACAGGACTTTAATTTAACAAATGTTATGTGTATTTTCATTTCAAGGGAAAAATTTCATATTTTTGACTCATGGACTTTTTATTCTGGAAAAGTTTATTTGAGCCGATATTTTATCTAAATTTTCTGTAAATTGTCTTTTATTCCATCGATAGTATATCAAATTTGATGGCGAGAATAAATGTTCTCTATTTAAGAAAAAACTTGTTCATTGAAAAACAAAAAAGTCATGAACGAATTCGACTTTTAGAAAACAAAGTTTTCTAGTCTATTAGTATTTTCCTCAAAATTGACTGAACTTTTGAACTTTCCAAATTATTATCCTCGGAATCATACAAGACATCCAACAAATGAACAATTAAAAATTTTTAAATCAATCATTTTGCCCCCATCTCGTTTTGAAAACAGCAAGTTTTCAATGTTTTGAATTTAAAAGATTTTTTATAAGGCCTATGCTATTTTTCTAACTACGACTAGAAATAATGCATGAAACATGTGTGCTAATTTTTATTTAGGTCCCACTCCAGATACTTAAATGACCCAGGAAAAGCTGGGCGGAGACTAGATGCAAATGTAAAGTGTCCACTTTTCTACACATAAGAGAGCGGATCATATGAAATGTCCATATATGTAAGCTTGGGCCGAAATAATTACCGGACACGATTCGTCAAGACAAATTCTTAAAGATGCAGAAAAGTGAAAAATAACACGAATTTTTGAGAGAATAAAAGACATAAAGTGGAGATAAAGAGTGAACTGCAAGAGAAAAAAGCGACTGAAAGAAAACTGCATTTTGCATGTCTCCAGCGAATTACAAAGAGAACTTGAACACGACTGAAAATATCTGCGCCCTGATTTCGAAACTAAAGGACTTTTACTGATTTTTATTGATAAAAGAAACCATGATCAACGCGGTAAGTTTTTTTTCTCTTTATTTAGGTGCAAACCATGCCATTGGCTGAATAAAATGTATGAAGTTCGTTATCTGATGAGAAATTTTGAAACATATCTAAAAATTATTCAAATTGTTTGATACTTTTGGTATACCTTTATGACGCCTTACGAATTATAGAAATCTCGAATAGAATGGTCGAAGTAAAGTTCGAAACTTATTTCAAGCCAACTTCGTAATTTTTTTCTATGTAGATTATTCAAGATATCCATCAAAAACTGAAGATGTTGATACATCATTCTAAAAATTTAAACATTTGTTGAATTTAAGACGGGTTGTCCCGACAATCTTTTGGAGTGCATGATCGAACTCGACAAAGAGCCCGTCTATTATTGCGGAGACATCATCAAAGGTAGTGCCTGAACGTTTTCATCACTAACAGGGATTTACATATGTACTGATCAGGGGTGCACGAAGTTTTGATTTGGAAATTTTCGAAGTCAAAGTTCGTGGACCTTAGTACCGATGATCGTACTTATTCATGTTTAACTTTTCAAATCCGTACCTTTATGTTATTCTCACTTAACTTACTTACTCTATTGACTTCCCTAATGATTGATCCCGAAAGATTTTCGTAATTTTCTTATCCAAATAATTCTAGGCAAGATTCACGTCAAAATCTCGGATGGTCATATAGAAATCACCTCTCTTCGACTCCTTCTAAACGGTCATGGGAAAATCAACGCCAAGGGAAAGGTTAGCCAATTTTTTTAGAAAAAAAAACTTTTGATTGTCTTTCAGAAAGACGAAGCTGTCCAAGAAAACGTGTCGTATCTGAAGAAATCGCAACGACTTTTGCCGAAACCGTTAGAAATGACGACAAAAGAAAAGTTATTCCCTTTCGAAGTAGGTCAATTTTTTCCTATATTAAACAATTTATAATTGCTGATTTCCTCACGTGTTTAGGCTATTAAAAATATCGTTAAAAATCCAATAATACTTCGTCTTCAAATTTTTGATATTTATCACGTACTACCGTTTCATAACCTGAACCAACTATAATTCCTCCGAGATCTTACCCAGAACCCGTTCTCTTTTCAATCCTGCAAATGCATCGGTGTGGTTTCCGTTTTCTCCATGAGGCTTCCATGATTGAACCTCCCTTCTTGGTCCTGCTGCACTTTAGACGGATTTCATGAGGGGATCAGGAGCAATTTCTCTGCAAACCCAGCATAATTGTCGATATATGTTGTTTTGCAGTAACACTCTTTTAGTTCAGCTAAAATCAAACATCTATGTGCCTGCAAGGAATTTTGAAATAGTTGGCTCTAGAATCAATAGCAATTACTCAAATATCAGAGTCTAGCTTTAAGAACTGCAACGCAGATTTTTGTGACATAGCGACTTTCCGACCCTTTCTTGGAATTTTTTCGACCCTTTTCTTCTGATCTTTTTCACAAATAATGCTCATCACAAAGGTCGCGAAAAATCCAAATCGCCTAAGGAATAAGGAATTAGATCATTTTATCTCTCTGCTAAAAGTACGAAATAAGGCCCTGGCCAAAATCTTTCAAGCAAAACAATTTATCCTTCGAAAAGTCCAACAGAACTCAACTTTTGATAGATATCCTTCGAAAGCCATCCTTTTTACACCAAATCAAGTACTTTGAACCTAGAATTGAAATTCCCGTTCCAGAATGTGCTCAAAATATTCTTTAATAATTGTCTATTTCGACAGTCTAATGGGCTTAAGAACACATGCACTTGCCAAGTTCCGGTAATTATGTCGCCATGCTTCCACCCACTTTCGAAACAATCGAGAAAGAAGTTGGACCATAATATTTTCATCAAAATTATGGCTATTCAAAACAGCATGTGACTTTCTTTAGCGAAAACAAACGAATAAATCTGGAACATTTATCATAATATGCATGCCTCATAAAGGTATTTGACAGAGTTTAAGAAAACTTGACAATATTGGAATCTTTGGTGATGTAGGAAACATGTCTTCATAAAATATATAGTTAAATTCAACATCCCTTCATGACTTTAAAGATGAAATAGCATGGTCTAATGAAGACATTATCAAGCAATGTTCTAACATAAACACGAAATTTCGATTTTAGGAAACACTTCCCGAAAGCCTACCCAACAGTTTCTACTGCTCGAAAGGTCATATCCAATACAGCGTCGTTGTGGTCATGGAGTACAAAACGAACAGCGGGGTTCCGTCAATGGTAAAGGCAGTCCGAGGGATCACCGTATTGGAAGAAGTCGACCTGAATAAACTGCCTAAACTCTACTTTGAGCAACGAAACGAGTATGATCAGGTAAAGTGGCAAAGCTGGGCAATCTGGAAATCTTGTAGCACTAAAAACTCGTGAAAATGATCATTCCAATTTCGTATCTCGCAAAGTCACAGGTGTTTCAGATTATTACGGAAGATATAAATTAAGACGGATATATAAATTTAAAAAAAAAAAAAAAACCTTTAATTTGCAGAGAAAGTTCGGCTGGTTCGCCTGTACTGGAGGATCGATACGATTGAACCTGACGATAGACCGAACTGCTTTCGTTTGTGGAGAAGCCGTCACCATGATTGGTATAAGAATCCTGAGACTAGAAGAGATTTATTAATTTTCAGGAAAAATCGAGAATAAAAGTGACCGAAGGATTGAGAAGGTGTCTGCAAACTTGGTGCGAACGACCAGATTTGGGGCAGATGCAGAGGATACTCCTGATGTAAAAGTTGATCAAGATTTCTAAATCGTTACAGAAAGTCACACGACTACAGAATCATCCATTTATGAGCGTTTCGTAATTTCGATTTCTTTAAAACATATATTAGTTTTCTATTATACTCACTAATCACGTTTGAAAGAACTTTCTACCCAAGTTAAATCTAAGACATACCCAATTTCAGTCAAGTCTGACCGACGTTCAAGAAATGCAAGAGGATCTTCTGGCGATGTACGTTTGCGAGGGCACGGTAATCCGAATCGACAAGAAAGTCCACGTCCCGCCAGTAGCACCTAGGTGAACACAAATTAAATACGTTTTAAAGTAAACCGACTGTAAAAAGTTTTATTGCACTTTGTCTAATTTATCAACTAGTTCGATTGGACTGAGCTCAATCTAGGGACTTTGGTCCGGACTCCGGTGTTCGACACATAAATATTGAAGAATCATAAAATGCAAACCTTTCCGTTCATATTTTGCAACATCCATCATTCTTACAGCACGCCAACCTTCGCGATGATGTCCAAGGCTCCGAACTCTGATCGAGATCGATTCCAGCTGCGGCGAAGGTCCCAAGTGGGTCGATTGTCGCTGAGCAGCCAAGTATAAGGAGCTTCCTGGAAACGTTCAAAGATTAGAATTTTTAGAAATCCCGGCAATCTTTATCATCTCTATCTCCGTTCCAAAGGCTCATGGCCATCTCTTACTCGTACCTTATCAAAGTTCGAACTGGAGGTTAGTAAATTTAATCAAATTTGGAAAAAATCAGAAATTTTAGGAGTCGATATAATCGAAATTCATGTTCCGGTCGTGATTGGAACTAAACCACTTGTTGCTCATAGGTTCATCGATGGGTAATTAACGAAAATGATCAGATTCAAGGGATCTTTTAGGAATTCATCCGAAGAAATTGCGCACTTCAAGATGTGCAAACAAGACAAAGCGATACCCTTGCTAGACGGGAAAGAGAAGACACTTTGCAACAAGGCCCAAGTACGCCCAATTTGCAACCTTATTTTCAAAGAAAATCACGAGTTTAGCTCCAACACCTTAACAAATTCCCAATGTACATGGACCTGGAAACATCATCAAAGCAGGTAAAACGTTTGATCACAATAGGTTTTGAGTGATAGGTTATCACTGTGGATAACGTTTGTTGTGCATTTCGTTTGGAGTTCAAACTATAGAATAGGCGTGGTTAGAAGAGTGCACCAAAATTTCTTCAAAAAAATAAATGCCAAAACACGACAATAAAAATCAAAATAAGTGACACGTAACTTTGATGAGTGTGTTCAGTTTTCACGAGTGTGTAATAATTTCTACGATTGTGGTGCATACTTATTTTCAGACACGCCTATTTTTCAGCAAAAATGCACAGTAATCCCAAAACGAATATTTTAGGGACGCGTTATCAACAGGGATAGCATATCCTCGTGGCAAAAAGCGAAAGAAAAGAAGAAAAAGTCCAGCATTTATAGCATCGTTACAGGCAAATTAGAGATTAGACCATTTTTGACGATAAGACATGAAAACTGATGCTTTGTAGACTATCAGAGGATAAGGGGACGGATGGGGTATGGTAGGGTTATGCATAGGAGTAAGGTTAGGCTAAGGTGTGGGATAGGGATAGATAAGACCAATTTAGTATCAAAGTGATTAGTTTTCCGATTAGGTTATTTCTAGTGTCGATTTTTTTAAACAAAACTCACCCTAATCTCAAACTTTTAATAACTTTTATTGATGGATATTAGTAAAATCGAGAATAGCTAAGAAATTTCATTTCTAACAGGGATATTTGTGGTTCGTTAGATTCGGTTCCGAGGATCCGACGGTTACTTCCTGTTCGGTTCAAAATTTTCCCGAACCAAGCATATCTCTGGTTCCTTATTTAAACTATTTCATCATTCACTCAATAATTACCTTCTTTACCTTTTTCCATGTCTTGTTGTCAAAAAATTAAGAAAATTTGACCTATTTCCAAATTTTCTATTTCCAGAGCAAGAAGCTGTATGTGATAGCGAACAACATTCGGACCGAGAATCTGGTCGTCAATAAGATCATTCACGCTACTGAAGAAGGGTCCGTTGAGTATTCGCCTTAGCAAAAATGAATAAGTTATAAAAAAAAGATATCTTAAATCTCACAATAACCCAGATCGATCATATTAAAATCGGCTAGAGTTTATTTTTGGGGGAAAATAAATACCTAGGCCCTAAAACATATATCTTTCTGTCGAAATAAACGAAAAGTATAATTCAACTTTTGAGTTCCCCGAAAAGTAGATCTGTGCCCGAAAATCTAGCGAATAGTTATGAACCGGTTTATTTGCATCTATCAATAAATTTTATCTAGCCTGAATTTAAGTACGAAATAGTCTTAAGTTTCGGAATGGTTAAGTTCTTTCGAATTTCAGGTCGACGATTTCGGACGTTGCTTCGCTTGCAAGCAGTTTCGTGAGAAAAATCACCCCCGCTATCAAAGTGTGAGAAAAGTAATAATAAACCCATATGCTCTGCTAAATTCAGTGAACAGCCCACTCCCGATGGTTCTATACATTCTAGCTAGAAATTCAAATATGTTTTGTACCATATTTTTCGAATCAATAAAAATTTCCTTCAAGTTTCGAATTCAAATGCAGTCAAGACCTAGGGAAAACGATTGTCAGAAATCCCTTGGACCTACCCCCTATAGTTTCTTTTCGTCTGACGAAAGTGCTCCCTAGGTCTGTATATAGTAGAGGTAATAAAGTCTCAATAAACTAAATGAAACGTCAGATTATAAATAAATACAAATTGACGAACTTTCAAAGATAATAGAACTTCCACTATTCAATTGTTTTGCATGCACGTATCTCTTATTGACCCTTTCGATGTCTTCGTTTCTCTCCTGCCCTCTCATTTCTTTCACACTATTTTCTCTATTTGTTAGACGTGTTCTTATTTGAACGAACTTGAATTTACTTATGAAATTTCCTGATAACTTTCTTAATTTTGTCCAAGTTTAGTCAACCCCTTCTTCTTGAACTCATGATAGATATCTTTCCAAAAATTCAGCTTTCAAACCGTCCAATTTTATCTTTTTTTCAAAAATAACTCAATTTTGCAGCTCCTTGGGTCGTCTGCTGTCTGGTGATGCAGAATCGATGTGGCGTGGCTTGATTTTTCTGCTCATCGCAGTCGTCGCTCAATTATGCTGGTCCGGTCAGTTTTTATAAAATATGTGTGTTAATCTTGAATTTATTTGATTATTTTTTAATAATAATAATAATAATAATAATAATATGATTTCTTAAAAAATATCCAATAATATTATGATCCATTAGATTCACTTAAATTCTTTATGTTCAAAGATTTCCAGTCGAAGAGCCCCTATTTTTCCTGATCACCTACCCTGAAAAGCTCGCTTACACCTACCAAATGCAGCCATCCTACTCAGTTGGAGTTCGATTTCCGAGCTATTCATTCAAGGTTCGTTTTCTTCGAAAAGATAAAAAGAAGTGTTCTTTTTCTAGAAAGTCTCGTTAGCCTACGCCTATCCTCCACATGGATGCTCGCCGTTGAAGAATAAACTCGGCCCGAATCAAGTGCTACTCTTGGAACGAGGGTGAGATTTATTTATTTATTTTATTTTTTTCTAAATTATCAAAGCTATTCATTTGTGAACTAGCAGCCTAACCCATTGATAATTATGCAACTTCTTTTATCCAGTGATTTTTTGACAAAATCTAAAATCTGATAATCATTTCTATAAGTTATAATTTCAGTGAATGCTCATTCGTCGACAAAGTCATTCATGCCGAGGAGGCGGGTGCTCTGATCGCCTTAATCACTGATTCGAAAGCAGGTATTATTTATTTATGTATTGTTTATTTCTTGATAAGACGATGAAATATTTTGAAGATGGATACTTCAAGACATTTTCTCATCTTCTTTATCAATTCTTATCACTTTCTGCGATGCTTTCTTGCATTTATCAAATAGCCATTCCTCAACTAAATTTTGTAACTCAGGATCCGACGAATTCGTGGATATGATCACGGACACGACGCAACGACGAGCGGGCATTCCTGCGGCCTACATTACGGGAGCTAGCGGGTATGTTTCAACTTGTTCGAAATCAACAAATTTTTTAAATTCGTAATTATTAATTCGTGATGAGCACCAGAGCTGTACGAAGTTGACTTTTGAGATTTACGGAAACAGAACGGAAACAACTCCCTCAAAATTTTCAGGAACGGAAATGACCTCTCCAAATTTTCGTACAACTCTGATGAGCACTAGTAAAACATTAAATATCAACTTTTCAGACGTCGAATTCGCGACTACCTGCTCTATTCCGACATGTCTACGAAAGTTCTGATGACGATTCCACTCAACCACTCGACGACTTCGCTCAGAAACATTCCAAGCAAACCGCCCTGGGAATTGTGGTAATTCTAGGATTTTCTTCAAATTTTTCTTTCATATTCTTATGGCAATTTGAATTCTTTACCACTTCGCCGCGTGAAAACTTCGTCACATCCAACGAACTATGCGTGGAGAAAATATCCCCTAGGGCTGTTCAGAATTAAAATCAGAGTTTTTCCACCAAGAAGTTCCTACTAATGATATTCGAAAACTTCTTTCTGTATGGTTTGTATGGATAGTTCATGTGCCTATTCTAGAAGGAGTTTTTGTTTACCTGTATCGGGCGAATTACAATAATGAAAACTCCGAGGCAAATTTTTCTCAGAATTTTCATTATTGTAATTCATCCGATGATATAGACAAACAAATAAATTTCTTTTGGAATAGGTGAATGGAACTATTCATACGAAATATGCAGAAAGAATTTTGCGAACAGCATTATTAGGAACTTCTTGGTGAAGAAAAACGCCGACTTTGACTTCGAACAGTCCTGATATCCCTTACCATTCCCTACCCTAACCAAGAGGTGAAGTGGCGAAGAATCCAAATCGCCTATTGTTGTATCTCGGAGAAACATCGCCATAGGCCTACAATAATTCAAGAATGATTATCTGAGAGTTGAAAATGTTTCAACGAAAGTACGCTGTTATTCTAAACTTTTACCATTGTAGAGGTTTGAGAAATAGGAATTATCAAATAATCATTTAAAACTTCCTAAAATCAGAAATGATTATCTGTATCAGTTTTGCTCATTTTTGTTTGAAATTATCACTTGCATCTTCTAAAACTAAATCAATTATTTTTACAAGTGACCTTTATTTCCAAATTCGATGCCAAATTATCGATTGTAAAGCTTCCTTGTCATAGTAATTTTTATCGCAATGTGAAACTACCTATCATCTACTTGACTGGGATTGTTCTTTGATTTCTTGTGAAAAAAGCGCAGAACACCGGCCACGCATTTTTAAAGGCTACTGATTTTTTTTCGAACTTTACTTCGCATATAAATCAGGTGGCTTTTACAAATCTGTGACTTTCATAAAATCGTTTTGTTTCATTTTATCATGCCAGCATTGTTCTAGATGTGTGATATAATTTGAAAAAAAATCGAGTTTTCATTTCTTGTAACCTCTTGGGCGGGTTCGACTTTTGTTTTTGTGATAGATATTTTTTTTATTGAAAATAAATATTTTCTTGAACGTTTTTCTCAACGTACAAAATAATGGCAAATAACCGAATAAACTACCTTTGAAAAACTTGTATCATATTTTATTCGATTAGTTCAGATGGCTGAACCTATGGACACATCGAATGGAGAAAGTCAGCAGATTGGTTCAGCATTTCAAAAATTGAACAAGTAGGCTTCAAGAATTTTGATCAATTTTTAAATTAAAGATGTGTAATAGTGTAATATTCGATTCTATTTCACTCCACTAAAATAAAAATTAGATCAATCAGTTGCGAAAGGAAGCGTCGAGTTTTCGTCGATTTCGAATGGGAGGGACCAGTTGAAGGTACTGTCGTTGTTGGCTTCTTTACCTGTTAGCTGTTTATCGCTTATCAACACATACAGTTGTATAGCCAACGGATAGGAAGCTAAAGAGTAGTAAAGCAATTGAGAAGGAACCATTCACAAATACAGCAGTATGTGAGTGATCAAGTGTTGAGTAGCATTGGAACCGCCACTGTTCGTCAATCATCCTACTTAATACTATTTAGACATCATCAGCAGAGTCACAACCAAGGAATCATACGCCGAAGCGAATAACCTTCTCGTCATGCTGAGAGTTCTGAGGAGTGATATTCCTCAAGACACTATTCATGTATGTATCAATGAAAACCGTAATCGGAGACACATTATTCACAATCGTTCTGTTGTCCATGTAACAAGGGAAATCTCAAATGCAAGATTTAACAGTTGGGACGGATGTTCGGCTCCGAGCCTGATGATTTTGAGTAAATTCCGGCTCCGAACATCTCAATGGTCGATTTAAAAAAAAATTTAATTTCGTTTAAACTCGGATAAACAATTTCAGCTTCTCGAGTTGCATTCGTATCTAAAATTCGGATTACTTGACGAGGCGAACAACTACTTGCAAGAAACGTAAAAAAAATCGTTGAAAATCTATTCAGAGCTTTTCTAATTCCAGTACTCGCTCATATCCGAATTTCATGATTGGCGTGATCGATCACGTCGCTGATATTTTCAAGAATTCAGGGGCGAAGGGGATAATCTGCTTCAAAGGCATGAAAAACGAGTGTTTCTTTGAAGACTACATAGCTTCAGGAATTTTCGACCGTAAGACGATTCGTGAACTGGTGCAGACGTTCAACATGGCGATCGATGATAACAAGGAAAGAGGGTGCGAGTATTTATTGTGCTTGCAGATTATCAGGCCCGACACCAGATCAGCGATACTCGTAAGCTTTCTAATTTAAAAAATAAAGCATTTATATTTTCAGGACCAGTTCATGAAGCTGCTACATTCTGTGCCCGAACCTCCACTAGGGTTGATCCACTTTGGAAACTCACTTACTGTTGGTGGGCAACCGGCTTTTGGAAACTTTGCGAACGAGGAAATCTTGTTTATCGCGTCGAATATCCTCAAGACTAGCGTCATCGAGCACAGGAAAGACATCGTCGGGGATAGGTGGGTGGATGGACAATTATTGAAAATGCTTTTTTAATATATGCTGAGGTGAATATAAGTAATTGATATACAGCATCAATTATATTCGAATGCTTTCTTAACTCTCATACTCTGGCTCTGAAGATCGACTTGACTCCTATGCCTTTGCTCTGATAAATTTGTGTGCGAAAGCTTGAGTTTGAAAGTTTGAATATTAGAAGCTCCAGTCTGTAATATTGGGTCTGGGACGAGTCTGAAAATTGAATCAAATACCCTTGAAGCATTTTATATAAAAAAAAAAACTATCATCGTAAATCCAAATGTAACGTTATCGACCAAAATCAGTATACATATGTATTGTAATAGTGTCTGGCTACTGCTGTATACAAATTATAAATTAAAATGTTCTCGAATTTCAACGAATCCAAAATTGCAATAAGAATATTTCCAAAATAAAAAATTTGGATGTGTTCGAAAAATCAAAATTAAAAATAACTCTTTCAGATATCAAATATTTTTTAAAATATAGCATTATAATAGTCAAAATTTTAGGAGCTAAATTTTCAAATAATCCTAAAATTAAAGTTTTTCGAAAAACCATAAATAGATTTTTTAAATGAAAAATTAATAATTTTAGAATAAAACATTTCAGAAATCAAGCATTTTAAATCCAAAATCAACGCATTCTTTCTATTCTCTCTCCTTCTGCACACATCTTTTCTACTGGCCCCCCTTTCGATCTCTCTGTGTCTCTAGCCAGTCAGAGCAATCAATAATGAACGAAATGAAGATATGGGGCCTGGCGTTTGTGGCTCAGTGGCAGAGCGGTCCAATGCGGTGGAGTCAAGTCTAGACTTACCCCGCGACTAATGGGGGATTCATCCACTCCCGAAAGGGGCGCGCGTTCGAATCGCGTCTGGGTCAAATGTTTTGCAAAAATTCTGGAGCATTTTGTGGGGAATATTTGCGCTCACATCGACACCCAAGTCATTTTGATGCATTTTGCAAAAATAAAATGCTTTGATGAGTACTGATATATTTCGGCAAGTGTCTGTTTCTCAAGTCTCAGTTTTGACCCTAGATTGGGATTCAACGCATAGGATTGCCTACCTTCAGGACAATTCTAGACTTCTTATCCTAACTCTCGACTAAGCGTTGAAGTTTTCTTGAAAAGTCATTTAATCAAAATGAGGCAATGAGGTCTGGGGTTGGGAGAGATGAATGTGAATTTTGGTTATTGGCCGACTGGTGGATGTATGATAATTTGGGAAATTCGAGTAAGATGGACTTAGATCAATTGGGAATTGTGGTCTTGAGCCAATCACAGGACAGGACCATTTACTGCACACTAGCTCCTGTTCTTTGAAGAAATTATTCTCGAAAGGAATATTTAGAAAAATGCATAGTTATTCTAGTGGGATAATAGAGCTCAAACAAATCTAGTATAGTGCCCACGACAATGGCCTAAAGGTTATTATATTCCCTGAGGGTATTTAAATCATTATTCTCCCAGGAATGGGTTTCAGTAACGATACGCCTCTACTATCGCATTTCAACACAAACACCTCAATATTTTATCATTTTAGCCAGTCATGTAAGCTCCGCATGGATGAATGCGCCCGCGACTTCATTCAGTCGAATTACTTGTTCTTCTACGCCGTTCTAACCAAGTTCAAGACCCCGCTCTTCGAAAACAAGTGAGGATTTATTTGTTCGTCCGAAGAAATAACCTTGTTTCAGTCCGAAGAAGGCCAGCCTGATAATAAAGCACATCCTGGAGAAGCTCAGTCCAAACGGCATTCAGCCGACCTCAACGATTGCCCTGGGATACGCACTCGCTCTATGCAGACTCAAGCTACCGAATACGATCAAAAGTCACCTCGTCTTACCATGGGTCGACAGCTACAAGCGCAGCAGAGAAGAATGGAAACCGAGAAGAAATATCGCCATCCCTCAGCCGGTAAAATTAGTTATTTTTCAGGTAAAATAATACGCTTTTAAGAGCGAATTCCTCTTCCGCTGCGACTTCCTGCGCCTGCACAATCTAGCCAAGAAGTTTCAAACTTCCTCCGACCTCTTCATAAAATCAGCCCAGCTGGCTGGATATGATGAAATCATGCACCACGTCGCGTTGACGTATCTTCTTTTCGGCCAGATGCAAAAATGCGTGGACTTTTGCAAATCCGTAAGTCATTTTCTTCGTTTTTTCGACGAAAAGTGTTTCAGATCGACAAGACTCCCAAGTTCCAACTCGATTTCCAGATGAAGTGTATTGAGTTGGCCGCTCATTATAATGTAAGTTCAGAAATGATAAAATTTGTTCGAGTTGACTTATTCGAAAGATTTCATACGTAGTTGCATCTTTCGAAACTCTGCACCATTTTCAAATGGATGCCAATCTGAGATATGATTATAAAATACATACAACCTTTCGAAGAATCCTTCAATTTCTATCTCAGCTCGGCAACAAGAACGAAGTAGTCGAGCTGATCTTTCCGATCCTAAAGACGTGTATCGACAAGGCATACCTCGAACCCTCGAGGGATATCTACGACTCGGAGAAGAAAAAGAAGAAGAAGAAAGTCGAGGTTTCCTTTTTCTAGAAATAAACATTTAAAAGAAAATATTTTAGAAAAAGTTTTGGTTCTTATCTTGCAAGAACACTTTGCACTGGCTTTGCTACATTCTAAACAATGTCCTGATGGCGTATATTGCTCAGGGAAATCGGGTATGAGCACACTTTTCTATCTATTTGTGATTTATTGGCTCAGAACGACGTCATTCTCGGCACTCTGCTGATCATCAGCCAGCTTTCCTACAAGCAGTGTGGTCACGTGTATTTCTCTGAGGGTTTGAAGGCCATTAGACAAAAGGTATAATGGTGTTGTCAAAATTTCTAATGCTACTCTATTCAGAAAAAGTTCCGAATGATCGGATTTCTGGACTACATCATCGAGCCGGGAGCACTGGAAATAATCTGCTCGTTTATGCAGCTGCCAACGAATCGGGCCGAGTTTCTGGTTCACGATACTCAAGAGAGGTTAGCTTATGAGAAAAAAACGTTTCAAAGATTTTTTCAGGAAAGCTTTGGCGACCCGTCGTTCGGCGAATACCCTGTGGAACAATGTCGAACCCATCGTCGTTGCCAAAATGAAGGAATTAAAGTCCAATGAAGCGCCGAAGGATCTCAAAATTATCGCCGATTTTCTCGACAAGTACAAAACGGATTTGAAGGAGAGCTTGACGTCCACGTAATTTATTAAGATTGCTAATCTTTTTCTATACTTCACGATTTATTACAATTACAGATGAAATAAACTGTAACAATTTTATTTATCGTGTTGATAAGTCCTTGTAATTGCCGATGGCGAGTTCAGGACTTCGTCTGAATCGGTTTTTCGCACGACTTTTTTCCTCTTCATTCCGAAACGGATAATTGAAATTTCACTATCAGCGTTAATATTTTACATTGTCAGATTCATCGAGAATTGAGGCGTCGGTTGATCTTTCGATTAAAGGAGACCGACCAATCTTCTGAAAATGAGTATATTTTTCAAAGTCGATAAATTTGCTAAAAAAAACTATGTTTGCTTAGGAACCAAATGATAGCCCTCTTCACCCTTAAGAAACCGTGGGTTGTTCATGTCGATCTCAGGGTTGAAGACGGAATTCTTCTTGTAGAATCCAAATAGTTATGCAAACACGTATTCGTTTGGATCCCAGCGCATCGTGTTGAACGTCTTCGCAACAAGGTCGTCCGTTATCGTTCCATCATAAGAAATCTTGAAATTAGTAAAAATAAATAACAAATTTTTGAGCGAAAATCGAAAAATAACTCGAAAAAAATCGAGAAAAAACAGTGAAAAACAATAAATAATGAATAAAGTAAGAGGGTGGAACAATGAATAAAAGGAACGCAAAGTTGCCGTAGGCTTTTTAGTTTTTTTTTTCTTTTCAAAATTGGTTCATTTGCCATTAAAAATGTTTTTTTAAAAAGAATTTACTCCAGTTTGCTTGTTGGTCACTAGGAAACTCTTCTGATCGAGCGTTTTTTCTTCGAAATCTTCTGCAAGGTTTCAATCTTTTTTTCATTGCCACTAGTCACGAGTTTCTACTCGCATCATTTTGTGATTCTTGTGATTTTGCGCTCTGCTTTTTTTCTCTCAAAATTTGTAAATTCTAACTCTGGCTTTTTCGTTGTTCGAATATTTAAGCATTGCTAGGAACGCAGAGAAAATGCTGTGTTAGAGACGGGGGGTGCACGCGCGAGTGTGTTTTCATGGAGTTTGGTTCGTTGCTTCAGGATATTGAAGGCGGGGTAAACCAAGGGAAAAGAGGGACGAAGTTAGGGACGGAGAGGGGCGGGAAGAGAAAAAAAATGCAGGAAAAAGGTTACGAAAGAGGCAGAAATTATAGAGCTGCTGTTGCCGCCTCGCTGTTACGACGCCCATTGCACTCATCCAAAATCTCGTTTCGAATGAATTGTCCCTTTTTCTTTTCTCGACAGCTGATGTGCGAGGTCTATGCCGTCGATTTGCGCAATCATAGTAAAAATTTTGGAAGCGTGAATTTGAACTTGTTTTTATGAAGCTTGATCCTGTTTACGTGAGGGTTGAGGTATACTTTATCATCTGGATATATTTTAGTCCTTTTTTCTTTTGAAGTTAGTTTTTATAAAGTTGAGAATTCTTCTCGAAAATTAGGTTATTACTTCGGGGTGAGTGATCGATAGTTTTTAATGTTATTTGTTGTTGAAAATCTTCGAGCATTTCTTTGTTGAACCCTTTGAACCCTTGTGAGTATTTGTGGCCAATATTTAGAAGAAATTCTAAGGTTTTAGTGCAAACAAACGATTATTGGATGATCTTCGATAAAATAAACTTTTGAGTTACTTAATTCAGAAACGTATTTATTTTTGCCTAGCTTAGATGTTCGTCTTTACTTCTAATACTCATCTAAGCTCCTTGATCATTTTTTTAAATATATAATTCGCAGCCTTCATATCATCATTTTCTATTTTTGAAAATTTCGAGTTTAGTACTTCAGAAACCTATCATTTACAATTCTGCTGCTGTCGGTGCGGTGCAGTCGGCCTTTCCTTCTGACTCAGCAACAACCACTCTTTGCTTCGCCCTTTGATGGCTGCGCTCATTTGTCCGAATCAGCAAGAGAGCATCGAAATCGAGAAGAATGATGCGGGAGTTTCCTCTGCAATCGAGCACATTCATGGCCGACCCGGAAGTGATTGCGGGCACGAGGAAATCGTTCATGTTTTCCAGCAACAAGGTAGCAAATTTTTAAAATTCTTTTTTTTTTTTATATTTTTTGCCTTGAATAGTTTTCATTGAATGGGGGAGGGAATTTGTGGAAAGGATGGCAATTTTAAATTGAGAATTTTTCATTTTTTTTATCTGGCATTTACATTAACCTAACTAGTGAAGTGGAGTAGGTTCTATTTTTCGTGTGTCGATTTTATTCAATTTTATATCCTGTCAAAATGAAAAGCTTATTGTGATGATATTTTTTTCGCTTCTCCTATCATTTTTTAAAATTGCATCATTACTAATTGACATTCATCAATCATTATCTAGAAAAATTTTATTGTTGCCCCAATTCTGTATAAAATCCCATGAGACCAAAGGTTTGCATCAATTATTTTCCACTCTCTTGGAACTACTGTAGGCTATTTCCGACGCAATTTCGTTCTCCCAAAAACATCTTAAATAACCAGTTTCTCTATCACAACTCGCTTAGATTTATGGCTGTTACTTTGGCTCGTTATCAAGCAGAGCAAACTTTTTCCGGACCATAAAAATCCTGAAACCATTTTGAGAAAAACCCTACATAAATTCTTTATGCTGTGTGAGTCGATCTTACGGTAGAATTTGAAAACTTGTTTGCTACGTTCGAATTTTTTTGTAGGATCAGAAAATTTCAAGAAAAGCTCTTTTATATTTTCTGGTTGTTAGTCTTATGGGTAGAGTTTGATTGAAGAATTCGAAAAACTTGTTTGCTTGGCGCAAATTTTTCTGAAAGATAAAAATCACGAAAAAGATAGGAGTTTTGAAATGCTATTACGTTGTTAGGATTACTGTAATAGTTACGAAAAACTTGTTATTTTGGTTCGAGCTTTTTGTAGGGCTAGAAAAACCCCGAAAAGGATCGAAAAAGTCTGTATATAACATTCGTTAATCTTATGGCGGCTTCAAAAACTTGTTTGCTTGATGCTGATCGAATTTAATCCAGGACTACTGTAGGTTATCTTTATTTGATGGATTGCAAATTATTTAAACCTTAGGATGGAATTATCTAGCATTGACCTAATCTATGCATAGGTACTTTTTCTAAATCATACTTGGAGGTTTAGAGGGATTTAAAAACGCTTTCATCCGTTTTCCGAGTTGTGTTCTGCAGAAATTTTTATCGGTATTTCGAAAGTTTCAAAGTTCACCCCTTTCAACCTCAATTTTAATTATCTAGATTGATCTAGAAACATCGCTTAGATTCGTAAATGTCTTCACGTACTCTTCAAGGTTCTCATTAGAAAAAGGCTACGATTTTGAACGGGGTTCAAGAGTTTAGCTGAGCTATAGGAAAAAATGCATATCTAATGCAAAGAAGTTTTAAATTTAGTCGATTTTCTTGTGTATTTTGCTCATACACTTTCGAAAAAGCTTTCATGAAGCGTATTTTATCTGATAATTTCAAAGTTTAGCCGAATATCAAAGTGATGTAATACTTAAACGTTCAGAATTACCTAACTTTGTTACGTTTTGTAAGCATCTTGCTCCTGCAGCTATAAACGATATGTCGCGAGAGCCATGATTTTTTTTAACAAGTTCAGAGTTATTAGGACTAGATGTTTATAATTTACAAGATTCGATTATTTTTCGTATGTATTTTGCTCTTGCAATCAGAAAAATAGCTCTATCATAAGCTTTGTTTTTACGAGACCAAGGACTCAGTAGAATCAAGTTAGAGAGAAGTGAAAAGCGATTCTAGTCTGATTTCTATTTTTCTAAACAGCTTCTCATCGTTAACTTACAGCACAAAACGAATGCACGTTCGTAAATTTTGTGGGACTGACAAAATTGTCTGGGAATGATTATTTACATTATTGCATTCACTTTTCGCGTTTTCAGGCTTCTTTTCTTCGTAGTTTGCTAGTCTGACCGATTTTCCAGAGCGCTAGACATAACTATCATTTACTTTACGAGATTTTAGAGCAAACATCCGATTTATGTATTTTCGTCGGAAACTCAAATATTTAAAAATCCAATTTCAAACCTGATTTTTAAACCGGCGGATTTTATTTTGGGTATTTTACTCTCTGGATTAAAATAAATTTCATTAATGCTATAATTTTTTTTAAAATTGTGAGATTCAATTTAGTGGATTAGACAAGAAAAGAACATTAGTTTTGTCATCATTATTACTTTTATTTTAATAACAAAATAAATAAAATGTCGAATATTTTGAACTAATTTAGTATTGTGGTAATAAGAAGATCGAGAAATTGCCTCATAGTCCTCATAGTCGATTTCATTTGATTGAAAATTTTCTGGAACCTATCAAAACGATTAAATATTTTCTGGAAAAAAAAATTTGAGATAAATGTAAATTCTAATTCATTATTTTTATTGTTATGGTATTTGAGCTGCAAGAAACATGTTTTGATCAATTTAATTTCATTTCGGATTATTTGTAGCATATTTTAATTATTCAAATTTATCATTCTGATCAGATTCCAGAAATCAGTATCGAATTTTGTGATTTGGAATTCCATTTCAAAACATTTACTGCCTCGAAAAAGGTCATGTAAAACCCCATAAAAGTTCTGTCATCTGACTTTGAGGACCCCGCAACAAAAAATTAACTTCTTGTAGGAAAAACGAATTACTTTTCTTCGTCTGAAACGCGAATTTTTCGTCATCTTTCATTAAAACAGCATGCACATTTATTTGTTGGAGTTTGAATTATTCATCGAGAAAATTTCTTATTTCCCATTCGTCTTATTGTTAGGCAATTTCATTATTATTTCGTAGCTTAAAAAATGGGAAATGTCATTTTCCCGATTATCTTATCAGCATTTTCTGAAAAGATATTATATAGTAGGGTCTGTTGCGGCACGAATAGTGCAAATTTCATCACAAATCCAGGTTTATATTCTTAAACATTACTTAATTTGCTCTAGAATTTTCATTATAATTTGTTTTGTAGCTTGGAGTGGTGAAACATATATTATTTTTTCTGAGCGTTTTATCATCATTTAATGGAAAACTCTGAATAGGGGCTAGTTAGGATTAAGGATTTGAAAATTTCGAGACAAAGTGCAATTTTGCATCATCATTTATTTGAATTTGGAAATTTCCTCGTAATTCACGAATATTTACTTCCAAGACGTGTAAATTTTGGTATTGTGATAATAACTTGAATCTATGATTATAATAACTCAAGCCTAAACATTTCCATGACATTTATTACACGATAAGTCTCTCAAACTCGGATGTGAAATTCGAAATCGAATTATGAAATTTTGCAACTTCTAATTATCATAATTCTAGCTTGCACTGATAAGTGATACTATTGCAAAATACCTGTTTTAGATATTGAATTTTGATTAGGTTATCTCAGGCATTTTTCATTTCCTATTCGATATTAAGAAGCAAGAAAATTTTATCACTTTTTTCAAACTAGTAATTTAGAAAATAGTTTGAGATCTTTATCTTGGAATTCAAAGAAAAACTGCAAAAATATTGTTAAATTTAACGTACCAATATTATCAGACTGGCGAATAAATTCTGCCGCAAAGAAAAGGTGTTCCGGAAAAATCGTTAACCTTATCATAGCATTACTTTAATTAAAGAAAAGATATTTTCCCATATATAGCCAGAGACCATACCTTCTATTTCATATATTTTTGTGCTCTCTCGATTACTCTACTCATGGATGCAGATAATTTCTTCAAACCAATCAGCATTCAGCATTTTGGGATATCTTATTTTGATATGAAATTTTTCCTACGAACATCAAGACAGACGAATGAAAAGCCATGCCAATTATTTAGTGGGAGCTAAAATAGTAAAATTAAATTAAATCAGAAAATATTATTCCCTCTTTTATCCCTAGAAAAATCTTTAAGCAGAATTTCTTTATTACGTAGGCCTCTCTCATATGAAAATTTTCAGCAAAAATTTCCCATCACCTCCGAAACTGCAACCGATTTTCCAAAAGCAATAAAAGGAGCATAGAACAAGGGCCCCTCCATAAATATCTAGGGTTATTTTAGAACCAATAATTTAAAATTAAAATAAAATTCATTTTTAACTTTACGACAGAACTTATTCGCCAACCTAATATTTTATTAAAAATCTTTCGTTGGTTTTAATTAAAGAAAGTTTTGAATTTTCCAAAGAGAATACTAGCTAAATTTTATTCGAGAGGAAAAATTAGTCAAATTTTTTGTGAAAATGAATGAAAAATTAAATTTTATATAATTCTACACATCGTAACACTTTTTCTTTTGATAATACGATGTTTCACCCGGTAGAATCGCTACCTTAATGATTGCATCATCATCGATGTGTTTAGTGAACGATATTGTGATGAATTGCTATGATTTGATGATTTGGTTTTCGAATCTCCCATTTTTCCCATTTCATCATCATTTCTTTCGCATTTTCACAATTTGTAAACTATCGAAGTCGAATATCGTTGCTTTCTCGTTCAATTCATTCGTGGTTTTGACTGATTGCGCGAATACTTTATGGGTGTAATTCGTGTAAATTAGGGAAATTGACGGAAAGGAAGGACAAAGATCGGTTTAGATTTTTTTTTTATTTTCCTTGATTTATTTTAAAAGAATTTGATTTTTAATAAGTTATACATTTTTGAGCATATTCTTTCAAATAAATTTTCTAATATTGTAAGATATTCTTTTGACTTAGACCACGAAAATTTATTGGGTTTAAAACGCAAAATCATAGCAATATATTCGTTTTTTCTCAATAGTCATGCAAAACCTTATCTCGTCTAGACTACAATACTGATCAGGAACGATACCTTCACTTTTTGAGAAAGAATTTGGAGGTCACTGGTGCAAAAACAAGCATTTTTCTTGATGCAGCAGCCGAAGTATGTCATTTTATCCCCCTACATCGACGCTTTTCCGCCCAAAAACAGTCCAACACGCTTTTTTCGTTTCTCCATTCACTTACTTGCTAATTCACTCCAAAATATCACCCATTTCCCCATATAAAAGTGCGCTACGCTTTCGTCATTTTCATATCATGTCGATACACTTTTGTGTTATCAGTAACGAACTTTATGCTATATTACAACTCTAACATCAAAGTAACGATTTATTCTCACCGAAATTTATTTGTTTATCTAGAGGAATTGATTCATGGTTAACAAATTTTTCTATCATATCTAAGTAGACTTTTGGCTAAACTGAATAAATATAGAAAGAGGGGTACGCAGGAAGGTTGTTCTCCTATACAAAGTTCTTAACTACGAGATTACGCGAAAAGATTTGAACCGAATATTTTACCTTAGAGAGTGTAGACTTGAAAATTTTGGCCTAAACGCTGCCTAACCTGAATTTGATCAATATTCATTTCGAAAGTGAATTTTCTTTATCACAAAGTAGCAGACTTCAAAATTGACAAGTCTTTTTTATTGCTTACACTCAACAGTGTTCTTGGTTCATCAGCTAATTGGTGATCATTTTTCACCGCGTTTTTCGATTTTCATTTCTCATATCTTCTCGTGATTTTTAGCATCTTTTCTCAGTTATTTGCGGCAGTTTTATCTGTTATCTGTCTCTCTTATCTTCGTCTTTTCTCATTGTTATTCGGTCTTTTGGGTTTATTATTTCAAATTTTTCTGTGTCGACTATTGAACTTTCTTACTAAATTTTTGCGTTTTCCTTTGTTTTTTTCTTCGCAATTTTGCTCAGTAGATTTTGGTAACAGCTTGAAAGTAATTAAATTTGTTAATTATTGGGAGAATTTCGAAATTCTTATTACTATTCCAAATGGTTATCTCCAAATTTTTTGTTTATGACTTTCAAAATTTCTGATCACTGCATTTAGCGGAGTAAATTGGCAAATAGCTCGTACAAACTATGAAAATTAGATAGGAATTTCGTAGCGTACGCTCTCAAAACTATAAGTACCTTTGAAAGTTCAAGTTTTCTCGGTTAAAGATAGGCTAGGTGAAGACGAGCATTCTTTAAAGAAAAAAATCAATCTGGCGCAAGATATGGGTCAATCGGTTTTTTTTCTTTTTTTTAGTCTGAAATCATTATTTTCATTTTTGACTAATATGAAACATTTTTCATGAATTGGATATGAAATCACTAGCAAACATTTACTAAATTTATCCACTCTGATCCAACTTTTGCTAAAACTTACTTGAAAATTCAGTTATTTTGCGAGTTCGTTTCAGTTCGTAGGACAAGCAACTAATCATTAGGTCAAAATTTGCAACATTCGCCTAAATTCTACTAAAACTTACATTTTAATAAAATCACCGTCTTTCTTCGTCGAACAAATGTTCCCACATTGCTAAACTGCCCTAGTATTTTAGAAAACTTACCACAATAATTATTTTCAGTTTAACGAATGTATTCAGCGCTAGATAGATTTCTCTCTCTCTCTCTCTCGACTAGTTTTGATTCATTTTGCTAAATTCCCCGGAAATTTACTGAAATTTGTCAAAATGATCTTCGACGAAGAAAAAGCGTGTAGTTCAGCAAAAATCGATACGCTTTGCTTTGGTTCGGGTTGGAGGAAAAACGCGGGCTGACTTGAATTCAATCGCACTGTTTTCCTGCTTGTCTTTCCTTGCCTTGTTTGGCGAAAAGACCAGGGGTCGGCTGGGTTGAACCCGACCACCGCGTGCCTCTCCTTCATAATACCAACTATCGACGCGAATTCTTCTTTCTATCACGGTCAATTTCCGTTCGACACCATCAAAATTTTGATAGTTTGATCCTTTTATCAATCATTCGACTTGGTTAGTTTATTCTCTATTCTGCTTTGATAAAGTGAATTAATTTGATTGAGAAATTCATTTCTTCAATTCAGTGTCAGGGGTGTTGACGACTGCACTTTTTTAATCTGGTAGTGAATTTTTAATAAGTTGAAGATGAAGATTCTCCTATTTTTAGGAATTTAGAAATCGTGGGATACCGAGACTTAAAAATATTTTTTTTTTAAATTTCTTGCTTATTTTTCTATGTTTGATGATTTCCAAATAGCTGTGCAAAATTGGAATTTCATCTTATCATTGTCCTGAATTTCAATCAAACATCCTCCTTTTAACTTTCACTTTGAAGAAGATATGATGAATTGATACAGCGCAGTCGCCGACATCCCTGACTTCTTCATTAATCTAGTTCCAATTCAATAAAATCTCCTGTGTATGCTTGATTTGATATTCCTATTGACCATAATTCTCGATATCACCCCGATCATGCATCATCAGACGCATTCAGCTAGAAATGCGAAGGGTTGGGTTCGAGAGATTTTTGATATCGAAATTATCTGAGACTCTATTCTTCTCATGGATCCCCTCGTAGTAAATTTTTGTTGAAAGAACAATTCTTATTATATTTATGGAATATTTTATCTGAAAAGATTTTAGAATCCCTTTCATAGACATTCTATGATGTCATTTTCTCGATAATAAAAATTCGGATTCCATGTTCCATAAAATTCCTTTTCAAATTTTGATCCTTTATTTTCGCTGGAAAGGACTAGTTTTTTTGGAGCTATTATAAAAATAATATCTTTTGGTAGATAATTTCGCTTTACATAAGGACAGATTATTCATATATTTCATACAAGTTCCGGATAAATAATGATTTTACGAAGTTTATTCCTACGGTCGATAGCTCTACTCCTTAAACTAAGACAGAAAATCAATAATTTGCAGAAATCCTGCATCCACTGGATATCTTCGACGTGTCGTTGCCGACACCGGTCACCAATCCGATGAAAGAGGACCGGAATGTGCTCGTCGTGAGACATGGTGAGCGGGTAAGTCTGAAATTTTTTATTATAAATTTCTTATAAAAAGATGAGACGTTTCAAATTTAAATAGGCTATATATAGCTGAAAATACTTCACATTTTCTCGAATTTAGCTCGTTAATATTTTGGTTTGTTTCAAAAATGATGATGGTTTATAAAAGTAAATACTATTTTATTATTCCTGGAGCATTTGGCATATATAGATAAAGTTTTAAATTTATTAATTTAGGTTGATTTCACATTCAAGAAAAGCGGCACGAATTGGCTAAGAAAAGCATTCGATTCTACGGGACGGTAATTTTGAACTATTTTTAAAAAATTTAAATAATTTTTGTCAGGTACAAGCCCTACGATATCAATCTACCTCGTCATTTGCCTAAGCGGGAAGGCGGTCACCGAGCGTTTGAACATGACACACCTCTAACTGAGATCGGATATTTGCAATCCAAATTGACCGGTAAATATTGGTTTTGTTAAAATTTAAAAAATAGACTACATGAAATATCACTGGTAAAGGCTATTTTAATTCATACAATTGAAATTTTAAACGAGAATCTATAAACTTTGAATTGTTAGCATAAGTTTTGAGAAAAATGATCCTGAATGACTTATAAGATGAAATTTGCTTACTTCATAAATTTCATCAATGTTTCAAACACATTCACTTTAAAATATTATAGCTTTAAGATGTTGAGTTATCTGTCTTCCTTTCTATATCAATAATGATTATTCAATTTGTTCAACACTGAACCCTTTGATCTTCTCATCTGCTCAAAGAATTATCACTTCCTTTTTCATCACTTATCAACAAACCCACTAAACACGTCGAATTTAGGTCGAGCCATCAAAGAAGCGGGCATTAAAATCGATTATGTATTTTGTTCGCCCGCCTTGCGCTGCGTTCAGACAGCCGTTGGCCTGCTCAAAGGACTGGGTCTCGACGGGAAAATACGGTTCGTGAAATTATAACCCGAAAAAACACAGATATGATATTGTGAGTGCAAGGTTTTAGTTAAGAAACGATTAAAGTGACGTGAGAAAGTTTCTTTCCTGTAATATTTTTCATGTCACGATGTCATAAGATTTCAAATAAAATTGTAGGTCGACAGTCAATGAAGGTCAATATTTCAGGCTAAACGTGGAACCTGGACTTTTCGAATGGTTGGTCTGGCTAAAGCACGTCCCAAAATGGATGACCCCAGAGGAGCTGAAGCATAATGGTAAGCTGAAATCTTTGAATATCGATTTTTGAGCTGTTTTAACATTTTTTTTTTAAATTTGCTTCGATGTTGCAGAAACTTAAATAATTTTTACCCGAAAAGATTCTTAGGCTACCCTGTCAACCCCAACTACGAGACAATATTCTCTGAAGATCACCTCAACGCTAACGAGAACCTTCCTGAGTACTACGAGAGATCTCATAAAGTCATGAGGGAAGTACTGAAAAAGTGTCCTTCAGGTAAAAATTATAATTTTTTTAACATTTTGAAGTTCAAAAGCTGGATCGTACTGACAAAGCTGATGTAATTTTTGATTACCTCATCTTTAGAACTTATTTCGAAACATATTCGAACTTGGAGATATTCATTTCAATAGATGTCTTCTTTAATTCCCTAGCACTCAAAATAATTGTCTAATTTTTCAAAACATATTTCGAAATTCAGGCAACGTCATGGTTGTTGCTCACGGCGCCTCTCTCGATACGTGTACCCGCCAATTAACCGGTGGGATGCCGAGAATGAGTGACGAGTTTTATTATCTCCTGCAAAATACACCTTATCTGGCTTCTACACAGGTAACAAATATCCAAATTGTTTTTTTATCATCAAAGAATAACTACATTATTGAAAATTTATTAGGGCCCGTTCATACTTAGTTGCAATTTGAAACTCGCTTGAAATAGCGTGGAAAATGAAGAGAGCGCGATTGCATCAGATTGCATTATTTCTTGTGCTCTTTTGACTTCCTATACCATTTCAAGCGAGTTGCAAATTGCAAGTTGCATTGCAACTAAGCATGAACGGGCCCTTAGATGTCTAAATCGATTTTTCTGAAACATCTGAGCACAACACCTTATTGTCAATAATCTTGATTGTCGAAAAATTGCAACGAATTATTCTTAGTCATATTTTTTTAATAAATAAATAGATATTTCTTCCAGATAGTCGAAAAATACGACGGCTCGTTCCAACACACGACTAATTCGATACAAACACTGACGCACGGCGACAATTACCCGTACGACGCACAAGAGCTACAGGCCAGCATCGCGGTCATACGGGAAAATGCTGCGAAATTTCGCGCATCCAAGTCCTTGGGAACGGTTGGAAGTCACACTCAGGTATAAATATGAGTTTTGGAATTTTCATAGATTCTCTTTTGGTATTTAGAAAAGGTAGTGATTTATTTACGGATTGATAAAAAAGACAAGGAAAAATCACTACTTTTCATTTTATCGATATAAAAATAGTTAGGTTTATGCATTATCGCCCAGAAAAAGAGACAGTATTTGTGCATGTATTTTCTGAAATTATTACTCGTCTTTAGTATCTTCCTTTGTAAGTATTATTTCTCATTTCTTATCAGAAAATATTAATATCTACCTTGATGATCTCCAGACTCGTTAAATCCTTGAAAAGTATCGGTGAATGTCAGATTTTATCATTCAGATTGAGAAAATACTAATCTCTTTGATTGTGCATATCGTGGTATTTGAATGAATTTTGTAATTTTTGGAAAGTTCACCCATTCTTAAGTGAAATTTTGAGTGGTCTTTCCAACTTTTCTACAAAACTTTTTAACATTAGTTCGTCTTTCGACAACCTCTGAATACATGATAAGATGGGACACATGATGTTTGTCATTTTTCAAATTACATTTTCACTGTAGTCAATATCCAATTCATATTCCGGTTTTTACAAATTGATTATAAACGGTGTGTGTTAAAATTCATTGTATATTTATTAGCTATACGGAAAATAGTCGGATAAATTGAATAATAAATGCCATTTTCAAATCTCGAGATTATTTTAGTGTATACGAGGCAGTGTATATGGAAAAGCTAAATATAAAATAAAAATGAAATTTTCATGATTATAAACAGACATAATTTGTTCGGGTAAATATTGCACAAAAATAATAAAAAAGTGAGAAATTTATAAAAGTCCTTGTGCGTTAGAGCGCACTTGAATGTACTGTTTCGTGATATGCTCGATATTGAAGGCCTAAAAATTGATTTTTTAATCATTTATAACACACAAATTGTTGCTAAAATTTGTTGAATTATTATGAATTTTCTAGAAACTTATTTTATTTCATTGTATAATGAGCACACGTAGCTTCTCAGAATTGCTTTACAATGAAAATCTAAGACTTCAAGAAAAATCTAGAAACCTATCTACCTCATCAGTTTTGAACGTGTACTCGTGACTATTGGCAAGGGTTCCGATTTTGGCCTCGACGAATTTCTCGTCCTTGTCCTTTTTCAAAGCGCGAACTGAGAGGATCTAAAATCTCCAGTAAAATAAAAAAATTCTAAAAGACTAGCCTCATCATAGGCCCATTTATTCAGCGACTGGAATGATCTCGGCGTCAGCAGCTCCCAACCATCTTTTCCTACGGCAAGAAGAAGCTCCTAAATTAGGATAATCATTAAAGGGCAATTAAATAATGGCAAATTACTTGTAATTCCCTTCCGTCTTCTTGAGCGGATCGCAATTTGTAGTTAGTAACACCGAAATGAGGCAACTTGGTGACAATTTCTAAATTTTTTGGATATGATTGAGGTTTTCAGAATAAAGCACTTGTTGAAAATTCAATGTTCGGGGAATGGTAATGCGTTGATAAATATTTGATTCAGAAAGGGATATCAATGAACGAAAATTTGAAGCAAGAATTCTGTCAATTCAATAGTTCTGAAACCTACCCAAAAACTCCATTTTAGCTTCGGTTTCTTTCGGCAGAGGATTCCAGGTCTTCAACTTCTCGTTGACTTTCTCAGCCCATCGATCAATTTCTCGAGATTTGGGCTCACAGACAGAAGCTGGAATCAACTCAGCGACTTCTTTGCTGAAAATCCTTAATTTTTAAGAAATAAATTTGAAAAATTTAACCTGTGAAGTTTCTGCTTTGATTTTTGACCGAATTTCGCAAAGTGGGTGAGAGCAGACAATTTCGCGATGTTATCCGAGGTTTCTGCGCTCAATTGACCGTTGCCCATTGTAGAAACGTACGAGCCTCGAATGTAGTCTTCGTGAGCCTAAAAATTTAGCGAAACTCAGTTTTTAGACAAATTAGAGCAATTTTGCTGAAAAATCGAGTAATTTCAGTAAAAACTAATCAAACTTTGAATTTTACCTGTTCAAATAGCATGTCGATGTAGGCCAAGTTGTCGAATCGCAGTGGGTGGACCCAAACGGTTTTGCGCAAGAAAAATTGCATGTTTTTCTTGCGGTGCTCCATTTCGGTGCAAATATCGAGCACATATTCGGTTGGTCGTACATAGTTTAGCGCATAATCTGGAATCTCTTCGCTTCACTTCTTTTTACCGATTTGTTTACCTCGTTTATTGGTATACGTTACGTAGCAGAGTGAAAATTCGTTCCGCTCCGTTTCACTTTGGATATTGAGACTGTCGCAAATTTCCTAAAGAACTTCGAATTTCAGAGATTTTCGTTCAAAATAAAATAGCCTTAATAATTTCAGCAGCTATGGTGATCAGCTTCGTCGGGATCCATTTTGGCATGTCCTTGGTTAAGTAGTAATCTTGTCGCTTGATGACTTTTCCAGCAGTAATTTCCTGGACTTCCTTCGCGGTGAGTAGACATTTTTTGCCACCATATCTCATGGTTTGCTCCAGATTTTCAAGACACTTGCCGGCGGTGCCTAAAATTGTAACTTTTCTTCCTTCAAATCTGAAGAATTAAGTCAAAGGATTACTACTTTGGCAGTAATTTTATGAACTCTAGATTTGACATGAAACATAACCAAGAAGTTTGACAACATTTCATCATATCTTTTCAACAGGTTATCTGGAAAATTAGCATAAATTTCAGTTTGGCTTCGTTGAATGAAACAATACTTTGAAAATTTTCCTACCATGCCCCATTCTGCGTTCATCGTCGGCAGTCTCCCTCAAATACTTCTTCAGGTAGGGAAGAAGTTTGTTTGACGGTGCGTAATACGCTGTGAAGATGAACATCAGACGCCACCCCAGAGCAAGGCTGTCTTTCCTAAATTTGTTCTTATTTTTTAGGAAACTGTTTCAAAAATCTGCTCTACTAAGCAAAATTTTATTGGAACTGATATTCGCTGGGTCGAACTTTTGGTATTAATTTACAAAATTGAAGTCTTTCGAAGAAAGTCCTACTTTTTCAACGGATTGCTCGTGGTCTGCTTGATCAATTGGCAGTAGATTTCATCGATGAGGTGATTCTGTTTGTGACATTCCAGAATCAGAAAGACGACGCAATCAGTTAGTGATTCCTTCTTGTGTAATGGTTCATCGCCCATGTACTTCATGATATCTAAGATTTTCTTTTGGTTTTTTTAAGAAAGTTTATTTTTGCATGTAAAATAGTGCTGATGAAAGAGATTGACCGTTTTATGTTTTCATGACGAAGTTAAAAAATCCTCACATTTGAATGAATTAACAGACAACTCCTCCAGCTTTGGATCACCGAAGAAGATCAACGAATGAGTGATGGGTTTATCGACGAACTTGATTTGCTGCATCATTTCCCAGGTAATGTCGGCGTCTGAAATCACATTTTAGAATGTAGCTTCTAGCGTCATTGAATTTGAGTTTCTAGTAATTTTCATGAATAACCCTGAAACCCACCCCTTCTCGTCGGCTTTCTAAAGTTTGCCATGGCAAACTCGAGCATGGTGTAGTTGAGATTGGGATTGATTTCCTCAGAAATCGGTCCAGTCATTTCCAATTCATCGTGGATTCTCCCCATATCATTATGAGTGTTCTCTTGCAACGTCGTTGACGCTAGAGTCGTAGAGTGGCCTACTGGATCGTGGTCGGGCTGAATTTTATCTTACCATTAATTTGTATGTTTAAAAGCGATAGTTAGCGATGCAACAAAACTATATTAATCACATTTAATATTTATTTAAGAAAAACATATTCGAGCAGGTACATTCCATCAATCAATCAATCAATCAAATCAATGAGATAAAATGGGCCATAGTGCCGCAGAGCCGTAGGCTTGACTTGGCCGTAGTGGTTTGTTGGGAAGTCACCTTTTTACAGTATTGATACGCCTGCGGTTTGTTCAAGCCTACGGCCCTATGACCCTACGGACTATTTTAAAATTCCGATAGTGAAGGTCATTAGAGTGGCCATACCATGAAAGTCTCGGGCTGAGTGACGTACTGCATGGAGAAATATCCGTACTTGTTGCCGATCTTGCCGTACTCCCACCCAACCGGACCGATTTTGCCCCCTTCCGGCTGTACGATGTCTATGTAATCGCCCTTGTCGAAGGACAAGAGATTCGGGTCTTGTGTCTTGTATTGACTCAGTGCGATCACATAGCGACGTCGCTGAAATGATTACAGCATGCTTAGGTTTCAGAATTCAATCGGTATGACGACGAATTTTCAAACTATTGTCTATATGTGCCTGCGTCGTTCTTTTAGAGATATAGATCGCTGGAAAGTATGGTTTCCTATGCAAACTTCACATGAGCATCATATCAAATCATGCTATGGAAGAGGTAACTCTTGAAGTTTCATTCGACATTCAAATTGTCATGCTTGATGACATGAGGTCTTCGCATTCAACTAATTAACTGTTTCAAAAAATACCGGAATATTCTGATTCAAGACATCGTTGATGACTTTCTGTATCTCCTTAGCCATATCAGATTGGAGTCTGATTCTCTGTGACGTCGTGGCTGCTTCAATGCAGACGACGTTGCCCTCTTCCAAGCCAACGTTTTGGTTCTTTACGTCACGCCATCTTAAACTTATTTTAAGAAGAATGGCGTTTTGAAAATGTCTAATAATCGCTGCTTCGTAACATAAGAAATAGTTTAACGCAAGGATAGAGTAGGGTGTGGAGGATGGATTAAGATTATCTTCCCCACACTATTTATTTCGTATGTTACGATGTTACGACACTACTGATTTTTCAAGTGCAGAAGACTTTTATCTTCG
>LIAE01006788.1:8345-43208 GCA_002287525.1 Diploscapter pachys | reverse complement strand
CGACCATAGGCTCGTGTTCGGCTTCTTGAATCTCAATCACCTAAATTACAATAGTTTTTTTGAGGAAACTATGCCCCAAAATCTCGTTCATGAAGGCAGAATTGTGTTTGTTTCGACAACAAATCGATCAGAGATTTACCTCAAAAATCTGAGCAAAATATAGGGGCCATTGACGCGCTTTGGAAATGACGTCATGCTTGATGTTCGGCGCGATTTGATGCTGATATTGGGGGTTGAGCTTCATCGGATCGACACCGTATTTGTCTGAAAGTCCATCAAAAATGTATAGGGTTTAAAAATCTATTTGTAAATTTAAACAAAATTGAAAGAGTAGTGGGCAGGGCGGATGACGTGGATAAGAGCCTTTTTAAGTTTTCCTATCAGCTGAATAGCTCACTCAAAATCTCATTGATTTCGCCCTTCTCATGCTCTCTGATCCTGTACGGTATCGATTTCGAGCAATCGGATATTATCTGAAACCATGATCGTTTTTAGCTTTTAGAGATACCTCACCTGAGCAAATATCTTGTTCACAGCTTGAGGATCATCTAGTCTTTCGCTTGGATGAAACATTTCCTTTCTGACAGTCAACTTCCAGGGTGGTCGTACGTATTTCACTGCCGGCTTGGGTTTCTCTTTGGGAGGGGGGCGAAAGACTAAATTTTCTCCTTCATATTTTAACAATTTTTATTGTTTAGTAGCAATCGGAGAATGCTGAATTTAAAAGTCAATTTTTACTTAGTAAAACTTGTAACGTATTTTTTCAAAGTATGACATTGTTTGGAATTGATTTTTGGCTACAGCTGTTGCTGACTATGCTATGACTACTGGTTTTAATTAACTTCTACTCGTTGCAAGATTCATTTTGCAACTTATAAAAATTGTAAATTTAACCTGGCACAGGCTGTGGTTTCGGCGGGGTCGGCCTGGTGACCTCTCCATCGTAGACCCATTCTACCTTTGGCGGTTCTGCCGGCTTGGGTTGCGGCTGAGGTTGGGGTTGAGGGACTGGCTGAATTTTGAAACTATTAATCGGGGTTTTGACTTCAAAAATACCTGAGGAGGGGTTTCCAGCCTGATTTGCTCGGGTTGTGATTTGGACCCTGAGCCGAAGAGTTTCTTCCAAGGATGAACTCGGACCTCGTCAACCGCTGGGGTGGCTCGCTAAATTAGAACATTAAAAGTAAACTAGGAATTGGTGATGTGATCATAGCGTGAAATGCTCTTATTTTCGATTTTTGACATGTTTTTCAGAATTCCTATGCTAGTTGTAAGAAATCATGGTTTTATGTTGAGTCGGTATCTCAGATAAAACTAATATTTACCCTCAAATTTTCCTTCAGCTTGGTGAGCGCGTCCTTCTTCACGGCCTGATCGTATTTGATTTGCTTTCTTTCCTCCTCTACATGGAATCTATGTGGATTCAGATGCTCGCCATTTGTGATGGAGCACTTGACCGCCGGCTCGGTGTAGACTTCTTTGGGTACACGAGTTAGGCCCTGAAATTTCCCGCATTGTTATTTTTACGTTATGTTTCAAATCATTGGGTCCTCAAGAGTTATATTTGTTGAAATGTTGTTATTTTACAACTCAAATAAATCTGTGCACATATCATTTTACGATATACATTAATTTCTTCTGTGATATGTTTTGAAAACCCCTACCCTCTCCTGATGCATCCCTGGCATATTCTGATATCTTATCGCAGCCATTGGTGGTTCTTGATTTAAGTAGCCTCGATCAGCGTGTCTTCCTGATCGCCGTCCGAGCACATCACCGTATGGCATCCCAGAACGGGGCGAATAACCGGCCTCCATTTGAGAGGGACTCTGAAATATGGAATAATCTTCTTTGCTGATAATAGTAAATCCGAGCTATCATGGAAAATAGCGTTTCAATAGAAAGTTTGCGACGGATAACATGTTGAACAATTCTACAGATCATTTGAAATATCTTGAAATTTAAGAAGAAAAAACGAAAGACTAAAATTTCACACAATATTCGGGAAAATCAATTCGTCGCGATATTTGAGAAGTGATAAAATTTTCCACTTCGATAAGGCAAACTTTTGGAGCCAATAATGAAATGAAATGTACGCGCGCTTTTACGATTGGGTTGCATAATGACAATGGCAGGCCTTGGAATGTGATCGAAAATTGTAAAATATCAATGAAAAAGAAGAAAGAAATACTATTTCCTAGATTTATTCTAATTCAAAAATACACACTAGTTTTACAGGTTTTAAAATGATGTGTTAATCATGAATGAAAGGAAATAGATATTTAGATTTGGAATGTTAAAGACTCTAAGTATCGATTTCCAAATGATAATTGATAAGAAATGCCATTGTGAATATGTTGTATGGCTGCGCGTTTTGAATTGGCGCTGATAAATTAAGAGGATGATCGTCTCAATTGTGAGTGTTTCAATATTTACGCACAGGAAATATATGCATTTCAATCAAACATGATTCAGGTTTTCGCAGATTAGGGGTGTTTTGATGGGAAATAATTATTTTGTGAATAATAATTCAACTAACAAATTGTCGCTGCCTTCTGATAGGTTTGCACCTTGGAAAGATCTTTCATAGATTAGTTTCCAGCTTATTGAAAATAATAATGAACCGTGGAAAGCAATATTCTCGATTTTTTTTTCTGAAACTTCCGTACCTGACTCCTGCCATTTGACTTCATACTCTGGGTCTGGTAATTTACTATCGATGGCTTGTAGTCGCTCAACTCCCTTGGGGATCCTTGTGCTGGGACCCAATTTCCGGTGAAGCCTCTGGGTAACGAGCCTGATCGGTGAGAAAATGAATCCGGGTGTGGTTGTCTGTAGGGGTCTCTGAATTTAGTAATTTAGAAGAATAGTTAGATCGCTTCATTGTAACTTGTGAAAAAACGGAAGAAAAAAATTATTGCCCATCCAATTTTTGTAACGATGTAATAACTTTAAGTCTGGTCGAATTTTTCTCATAAGAAGTCATTTTCGAGCTCATTATTCCTTATCGCAGATATTTTTCCAAGTGACGTAGTAAGGCATGACTATGCGAACATTCCAGAAAAGTTGTAATCGAATGTGAAGAAATCGTGATAAGTTATTAACCTTGGCAAAGTGGATGAGTCAAATTCTGGTGAGTAATTTCTGCGGATCACCTGGAATTGCGATTTTTAAAAGAAAAAGCTGAATGAAAATCATACGATTGGAGACTTCAAGCGTTCCTCGACTCTGCCGTAACTTGGTGATTGCCTTCGGGCATTTTGACCTAAAATCATTTAATCTAGGAAAATATTTTTAAAAAAAAGTTTGCTTTGTCCAGCTAGCCAGGAGGATGCATTATTGAAAATACGCATAATCGTTGATCAAATTTTTCGAAACATGCGAATTTTCATACCATAATAACTTGCATCCTGATTCGGGTATGGTCTATCGAAGGTTCGTTCGAACGATCTGTATTCTCTCGGTCTTGGGGAAGGTCTGGGAGGCAGATAATTCGGGTTCGGGTTTGCTCCGAAGGGTGGTGGGTGAATTGATGGAGGTGGAAGATAGGCATCCTCAAATCATACTACTATTATTATTATTATTTTAAAGTTAAGATGAACTTGAATCCTGTGCTTAAAGCGATGATGAACCCTAGCATTTCTATTCAAGGCTTACTTTAAATGTGTAGGATTAAAGTTCTATGAATCTGGTACCTGAGGTGGCGGGGTTCTTCTTGGAGACATCGAACGATAGCCGGCCACTGGAAGAGAACGATAGGGTGAGGGTGGCCCGTTTTGTCTAAACTCTTCCATTTTTAAAATTATTTTTAAAAGTCAGTACCTAGCTGGATAAGGACTTCTCTGTGGAGGATGATGGTCTTCTTCGGATGAGGATTCAGTGTCACCGTCAGAGTACTAAAAGTAATGCTCTTTGAAATTATCATCTATATGAATCACGAAAAAAAGGTTAGAAATGATACTGAAAACGCCGATAATTGCTGAAATTCCGCGGCTTTAAATTATATCAAAATGAATGTCTCGGGATTTCAGACTACAGATGAATGTCGGATATTTTATGATCATTGATTCGTGCTCTGCAGCGGATTAGCTCCAAAAATCCTACAATCTTACCTGTCTCCTGTACTCGTAGTTCCTTTGCGGCGCTCGTTTTGGTGATGGCGGAGCCATGTTCATGCGTTGATCGCCGTTCACCGGAAATCTTGGGAGGCTTCTTCCCCTTGGAGGTCTATCGGTCGTTTCGTAGTTCTAAAATCCAACTTTTCTTCAAGGGAGCCCCGTTTTTCTTCTTTACAGTAAAATAAACGTCCAGGTCCCTCGGGACGTCTCTGGGTGAGTGGAGTCTTTGAGGGTCTCGGTAGCGGTCGTACTGGGACTAAATTCTCTGGATTATAGCTTGAAAATGTGCTAATTTTACCGTTTCATAAACGTAAGGATCCCTTCGTACTCCTCCTTTGATACTGTTAGCGATTTGTTGGGTCGTCATGTCGCCGCTTTTATTGTAGTCGTCAGGTGGTAAGGCCTGAATTTTTTATTTTTAGATAAATGTCAAATCAAAGTCTTTCTTCTGAAGTTTTTTGTAAAGAAATTTTATCGATTTCATTCAAAAATAGTCTTCTAGCAATTCATAGGGCTGAATAAAAAAGGAATAATCAAATTTAGACAACATATTTCGTTTGGTTCAACACTGCTGCATTAGCAAAAGAACAATTTAATTCAGCCCTATAACAATTTTTACCTGTTGAAAAACTTCATCCAAGAACTTGTCGACGTCAGCACCCTTGTCGGGAATCGGCATTTTTCTAATTCTCGACGCGACGCTCATCGTCGAGTACTCGCTGGGCGGAACGCTGATGCCACGCGACTCCGATTGATCGGCCGATCTAAAAATGTCGATGATAACATTAATGATTGACATTGATAACCTTGAAATTCCAGGTATCAAAACACAAGACATAGACTAATGGCGTGTTAGAATAAGAGTGTGCCTATCATGACTAGACTTTTTGCTTTCTATCTTTACACCATTTTGAAGTTGTCCAATAGTTTTGTACGTCAAAGATGGAATTCTCAATCATTACCGAAGTGTATCGTACTGATTCTTCAACTCCTCATTCGGTGATCGAATCGGCGACAAGTGTCGGATTCTTGGATTCGCGTCAGAAGAGTCGCCGTTCATTGGAATGCGGTTCGTGAAATCAGCGGCGGGTATAGCAGGAGGCGGGAAGTTGGGTGGTGCTGAATTTTTTAGGCTATTGCCACGAACAGTTTACGCATTGATGTTATTTGAAGTCTAATATTTTCTGTTAAACCTTAAGATATATTGCAAAAAACCCTCGAAATATGACGACGGGTTTTAGAATTCGTTCAATCTTTGCCACAGATCAAAGAGAATCCTAGGTCGATGATCTTTATCTTGTGGGTCCTTTAAGATAAAAACGCTTACCTGGCACCCCATTCAAAGGCGTGTAGTTGATGAACTGTGGCTGTTGATGGGTGTACATCATGGGTTGCACCATCTGCTGAGGGTGGACCATTCCGGACTGCATGAAGCCGTTCTGCATCATTCCTGGAATCATATTCATTAGGGTGGTGGGAGTGCGTTGATATTTGAAAAGTCAGAATCGAAGTCGACAATTACAAGTTTTCAGATTCGGAATTCCTTTTCGCCCATCATATCAATTTTAGAATCAGAATTAATCATTGACACTGAGTTTAAAAGCTAGCGATACCTTACATGTTACTCATATAGTTAACCTTATCCTCAAAGTCAAAAATTGCTTATGAACAAGGTACCTGGTTGCATCATTGCTATTCCGTTCATTCCATTCGGTTGCATCATGGGAGTAGGGGCGTAAGTCACCTGGGCCATTTGCTGGTAGGGCGCCATTGGCGTCGCGAAGGGAGCGTACTGGGTGACGTTTGGCTGAGGCATAAAGACGGGGACGTATTGAACCATAGGCTAAAGCTCCTCATAAAACTGATATCATGATTACTAGATTGTCTAAGAAGAGTTTCAGAGTTTTCAAAAGCAAAATAAGTATAATAAGCATCGTTAAGCACGACCATGTGGGATATTTTGCTGAACGAAACAAGATCTCGAAACAAATTGAGATGACCATTTTATGTACCTGCTGATAGTGTGAACTGTTCTGATGATTAACGCCATTAACACCATTGACGCCGTTGACGCCATTATGATGACCATTTTGCTGCGGATGAGAATAACCATTTCCATTTTGGTGCACGCCGTTCGGCTCTTCATAGATTCTCTGCCGCGGCGACGGAGGTCTCTCATACATTTCACGGTATTTCTGAGGACTTGGGTTTCTGCTGTATTGCGATTCCCGGGGCATAGCAGGTGGCTGTGCCATTTTTGGAGTGGGTTTGATTGGTGACGGTGTTCTTCTTAAAGTCGATGGCGTTTCGCGAATAGCATCCCTTTCATCTTCTCGGTAAGGATAATGCGATGGACTTTGACGAATTGGTGGTGCATGAATTAGGCGCTCGTCGTTTAGCGTGTAATTCGAGTGACGTGAATGAGGACGACCTAAAATCACTATCGTCATTTTCGACTTTCAACAATTTTCAATTTTACTTGGCCGATTTCCACTCATATCTCTTCTCGGCAAGGTGTACGCATAGTTTTCACGACTATCCTGTTGAATTCTTTGCAATTCGTCGTCGGTTTTGTGACTCAATTCAGCTGTCGATTCAGAATCCGAATCTCTTGAATCGTCACGACGAAGAATCGATCTGGCTGGAGTTGAACCTCTTGAAGTTGGTAGCGGAGGCTTTCTGGCGATCGGTGCAATCGGCGTAAATGCAGTATCCTTCGGAATGCTAGAAGATTTTTTTTTTAGGATTTGCTCAATTTTTCCATAATTTTACCCATTTTGTTTGGGTAAATTCGCCGGAGGAGGAGGAGGACTTTCCTTCTTTTGCTCTGGCGGTGGAGCGGGTTTCACATACTTTTCTGCGGGGAAGTTGAAGAATTTCGGTCTGTAAGGTATTTGCTGCCTTTCACAGAAAGTATGAGAAATTACCGATTTTCGGAAATTCCATTCTCGATCTCGGAAATGGCGTCGTGCAGAAAATGCGATGCAGTCGGAGCAGTGATGTGCTTGTCGGCTTCGATCTCTACCGTCCAACCGAAGGTATTCGCGATTCCTCTGAAATTTTGAGTTAGTCTCAAATAAACTCGGGATTTCGATATTTTTAGTTTAAGCGAATTCGTTTCGCTCTTTTCCTCGAGATAATATTTCATAAGTTTTTTTTTCGAAATTTCATATCATTGGTCAAAATAACTTTCTTGATTTTGTTTCAACTTGTGTGTCTATTAAAATATCCTTCAATGATAAAAATATCGATTTTATTCCGAATGCCTCACTTGTGTCGCAAAACGGTAGAGGCCAGTTGGTGTGAAGTCGTCCAAGGATCTGCTTCGACTGTCACTTCTTCTCCACTTGGAAAGGCAACGTCGACACAGATCGGGTAGTTCGTTTTCATGGCTGCCATTTCCAAGCTGTTCGGAGGATTGAGGCGAGTTGTCTAAAAGAAAGCGATGTGTTTTGAAATATCATTTGATGTAATTGTTGCAGCATAATTCTTGGTCAATACTCAAAATTTACCTTATTATTAAAATATCTCATTCTTGAGCTAATGATATGGGTCAGTTGGTTCTTCAGCGGGAGAGGTTGCTTCTCAATCAAGGACATTAACATGGGCAAGACGTCTTCTAAAGAGAACAAAATTCAGGAAAAGATTGTTTTCTTTAACCTGACGGAGCGAACGTCGACACTGAGCAGAGCATCAGCTGCCAGCCCCTTTGGACGGCCTCTTTGTCGGGATTTCTGTGGAGTTGGTTAGCGATTTGCACGAAGATCTCATCTCGCTGACGTGAGTTGGTGATTCCCTAAATCAAGGACCACTTTTCAATTTTTATTTACCCTTATTTCTGAATCTGACCGTCATTAATTCTATTTTCCAAAACATAATTTTAAGAACTATCTTAAAAATCGGATATAATAATAAATTCATGCCTGCTTGACGATGTACTGAGCTAGCTGATCCAATTTGTGTTGATCCAGCGATCGGTCGTTCATATACTTCAGGACCAGCTTGAATATCTCCACCGACAAGCGGAAGTCGATTTCGTCGCTTTTGTGCAAGAACGGCGTAGTGATGGGTTCCTGTCTGCACTCTAGAAGGTGGTTCTTGAAGTGTCGAGTAGCGAATTCTTCTAAGGTCATGGAACGGATGTTTAGTGGAGGTACTCTTGAATGTGATGACAGATAGTCGATTGTGGTTTCGGTTTCAAGCTCTTTCTTTGGTGTTTCTTCTTCGGGGGCTGATAATTGCTTGTCGATATTTTCATCGATCTTCAGGTAGCCCACGAAAGTTGTGGGTGGAGCATTCTAAAGCAAACTTGTAAAATATGAAACTAGGCGACGGAGTTGGACACTATCAAAATCTTTGTTTTTGATATTTCAATGCATGAAACATTTGTTCTAAATCCTTCATTTACATTGAATTTCCCAAACTAATCGATACCCGACAAGACACTAACATGCTCATCGTTAGTTTTGATATTTTATATCTTGAAGTTTATCAAATTCTCACATTTCCTTCATTATTGTTGTTCACTTTGTTGTTCTCGTTGAGAAACTGTCTGTAGACCTCCAAGCGTTTGTTCTTCTGTATCTCTTTGTCTGCGATGCCGTAGAGTTGATCTCTGAAGTTATTTTGGTAGCAAAGATCATTTAACTTTGTTTTAGAGTATTTTTCTTTCAGACAATATTAGCTTTAAGGAAAAAGGCGCCTACTACTCTCAACATTGACTCCCCCTACCTCAAAATCTCTGCTTCCTTCCTTGCCTTCCATCCTCTACACCCGGCTTGAAGTCGGATGATTGCATTTCTTTTCCTCAAATACTCCTTCCTGGACACGTATCCTTTCAAATTTCGTTGAATAACGACTGCGGAGGATTTTCTGATCTTCTCCCTAGCAGTTTCCAGTTTCTCGCAGAGCTCTTCGCGGAGGAAGATTTTGGAGGAGCCTAAAAGTTACTATTTCCGAAGGCAAGTTTCAGGGTTTTACAATTGATTACAGCATTTCTGAATAAATGTTCCGTGTTGTTATATAAAATGCTCTAGAAGGTTCGATGTCCTTACCGATCTTATAATCCTTCGCATATTTAATCCCCTGAGAATCTAGGATATCCGCTACGATCTCCCTTTGTTTCTGGCAACTAGTGATGTCCGATGGTAGCAAACATCTGCGAATTTTCTTATCTTCGATTCTCCTCACGCAGAGTCAAACCTGTACTGTCGCACAAATTGTTCCGTATTGAATCTGACCGCGAATCCCAGCTTTCGGAAGTGAATTAGCTCAGGAATGGACAGCGCTTTGAGTTGCCGTTGGACGGTTTGAGGATCCCATTTGTTGGCCGCTCGTTCGTTGTTAGTTTTGATGCAGCGAATCCATTGGGTCGAGGGAGAGTTCATGATTCGTTCGGCCAAATCCATGACCGACAGAGCGAGATGGTTGCCGGTGTAGACGACATGGTCAGAGGAATCACGAATCGCCGCGATGTTGCAGAAGGTCATTTTGAGAATCTATACATTTTCATCAATGATAACATTTGGAAAGCGAGCCGATTTGGTTCTGTGTAACTACGAGATATCATGGAGAATTTGACAAAAAAATGGCTAGAACATATCGCATGTCATGACTTCTTTCAGGGATTTGATATCTTGAGACGCGAAATTTTACTCTCTTGATTCTTACTGGATTATAACTCCCCGCCAAAGCTCTGATGCCTTCGTTCGTAATCGATCGTCTGTTCTTCCTCAAGAAGTCATGGATCGAGTACCAGGTCGATCCTGCGAAGTGCTTAATGGAGAATTCGGCTTTTTCCTTGTTCTTGGCCTAAAATTTCCTATTCTCGTGGTTTTGATCGAAATTGAACCTTTCCATAGCAGCTCTTGTCCAAATGATTCAAATTGCATCGCTGGAAGTACGAGTCATCGGACGCCTTCGGGAACTTGCACTCGTCATCTAATAGGGGCAAGATTCCGTAGGGCTTTTTGAAAAGTAGCTCAACGGATTTGCCATTTTCAGTCGATGTTGGCACCTGAATATGTTTCAAGCTATCTAAGGTCGGTTGAGGGAAAAATATCAATGATTTTGTCATGTAATGAAACAGTAAAGTTGGGTCACCTTATAGTCAACGTGTATCCCTTCATTCAAGTATTCTAGCATTTCATCGTGAAAAACACACTTGACGTAGACGTTCTCCAGTTTTTCGTTAGCCGAATTGATCATCAACTCTTCGAAGCCGTTGTTGTTGTATTTCTGAACCCACAACCTTTAGAAAGTTCAATATTTTCTTGATATTTTCAAAATTACACGAACTGCGAAAATTTGGAATATCATTAGGAATGAATCTTGATCCAGATTATCCTCAATTATGGGATAAGTGCTTTATTTCCTGGTATTTGTAATTAGAACCTGAAATCCATATTGATCGTAGATAGTGATAGACACGGTTGCATCGTTGCATTTGAAGTTCTGCGAGATCTTCGTCAACATCCAATTGAACAGCTCTTCGTAGAGCACCATCGCGAAGGAATCACTGAATATTTTACTTTTAAATTATATTTTCGCATAGCGTTAGTAGTCAATGCATTTTAATGCAAAAAAAATGATGATGATTATGCTGAACGTCGTAACATATGTATTTTTTATCGTACATTTCTATAAGTTCAAAAATTGCCTACGCACCAAAAGTTAGACTAATCATGAGAGGGGTAGATCAATTTTGAAACTTACCAACTTTTTATGCGAAATTCACATACCGATAATCTAGCGCTTGATTCAGACTATATGGAAGCACGGTGACTCCCTCTTCGGTTTTGATCGTCTTCTGCGTAAACGACGACGTCAGGGTGTTGATATCCAATTCGAGTAAAAATGCGGTCCACTTTAACTCGCTCTCACTGCCAAGCTCCAATTTATCCAGATCGCCAGATGGTTTCTGAAATTATCTTCACTTTTTAATTCGAAATTTAAAAAAAAAAAATACTCGTTTCTGCGTGAAATAGATGTTCCCGATATGCATGATTGCGACTAGAATTCGATAGATGTAGTCTTTTTGATCCTCAGACACTCCCAGAATAGTCAAGGACTGATCAAGGTCTGTGAAGTTCGACTTGGATACTTCGGGGTCGGACTCGGCTTTACCCTGGAACTTTTGAATAATTTTTAAATTCAAACAAAACTCTGCCTGATTCAAGTAGAAGAATTTCAACGGTTCTCGGACGCCAAAATGCTCTCGCTTCTCTGGATGAAGTCCAGCTAGGAGTTCCGAGAAAATGTGGAAGTTTGATTCTCCGGGTTTCTGAGAGACGACCCGTGAAATTTCCAGAGGCAGGGTGGATCGAATATTCATACCCGCGATTTTGTTCCTAAAATCGGTATCTTTTCAAATTTGTTTCAAAATTTTAGCTACTGTTCGTGGGATTATTTTCATTGACAGCTGTCGCTTTTCCGTAGCTACGTATAAAAACTCTAAAAGTTAGCCTACTTCTTCAACAGCAAACTGCAAGAATATCCAAATCGAGTTGAAGTCGGATTTTTTACGGTCTTAGCCGATCCGAAACTTTGAATCAATCTATGCAGAGCGTTGATCTGTTTCAGTTCGATATTTCCTGAGAGATTTTCAACGAAATACAGGAGCGACTTTTGGGCGTTGAATGATTTTCCGGATCCGGATTCACCACTGAAATATCAATCATTTTGAAAAAGTACTTAAAGCAAAGTATACCTAAACACCATCGTCTCGACTTTAGACTCATCCTCCGAGATACGTTTCAGAATTTCGTTGGTTTTAGTGAAGATATGACTGAAATAATTCAACTAATCCAAATGCCAAAAAATTCGGAAAAAAATATATTGATAAAAAATAAACTTACGGTGATGCCCTGATCTCCTTCGTATCATATGTTATCGATTCATCGTTCGGATTCAACGCTAGAAGGACGTTACTAGCGTTGTACTAAAGTTTATATATTTTTTTTTCGAATTTTAAATCTCACATAATGTTGTCCTTTGTCAAAATTCTCTTGAAGTTCACTGATCAGATCTTGTTCTTGCTTTTTCCTAAAATAAAAATATTTTTTGGAAAAAAACAAAATGCATTACTCGTCGTCTCGATTGTCATCGTCGAAAGGTAGGTATTCAGTTTCCGCCTTTTCCAAGGCGTCGAAACTGAAGTCCATCTGCAAAAATCTTAACTTTGAACTCATGTGAAAAATATTTTCCATATCGAAACTGCAATTCTAATGAAAAATTTCGTAAACAGCCTAATTACTGAAATTGATCTTGAACTATTTTTCCTAACTTTGCAATAATCTAACTCGCAATTAATTAGATTATCAACTTTACTAATCGCCAGCAACTTTATCAATAAAGGCAAAATGTGGTCTTCTAATCCTATCAAATAATAATATCATCAATCACAGTTTTTGTAAATCTTGATCAATAAGGAAAGTACGAATTGAAAACATCAATAAACGCGTCAATCAGTGAAATCTTCATTAGCGATTTAGCCAAGTGGATCTCGCTTCAGATATAAAATGCCGTGTAAAATCTGCGTAAATATTCTATGCTTTTATCATTGAATAGAGAAGAAAATTTGGAAAAATACATTGAAAGCCATTAAATTCATCAAGCAGAAGTGCGGCGTTAGCGAGGAAATTAAACGTCGCGTTTTTACGTGGGACTTTCAGCATAAACGACGTTGCCCTGTTGCGAACGGTTAGGGGATGGATTTGTTTGAAAGATAAGGATAAAGAAATAGTCTTTCAAATTGAGAGAAGAAAAGAAGGGGATAAGTGATAAGCAGATAGCGATAAAGAAAGTTAGAGAAAAAGACAAATGTTAAGAATTTTATAGAGAGAAGGAAGATAAAGACGGAAATTTTGGAATAGACCGATTTGATAAGTCTAACGATTGGAACTTAGGACGCCGCGCAGCGACAACAACAACGAAATAGCATGTGATAAGAAGAAAGGAAGAAGATTGAGAGACGGCCAGAGAAATTCGAATAACATGGAGATTTCGCACAAGGTGACCTTCAAATGATAAGAATAGATTTAGGGATACCAATTTGGAAAAGAGATAAAATCTATTGAAATTTTTGGTATGGAAAGCATATAAATTCGAAAATTAAGGGTCTTGATCTTCAACTTAAATTTATTTGATATCTTTTTCTAAATTATCTTCAACTTCAAATCAAAGTTATGTTGAAGTAGAATGAAATTTCAGCGAAATCGAAATAAAGCAAATTCATTAATTCTCTCTCATTCACCTATTTAGGATCAATGTCAAAAATACGTTTGCAAAGTGAAAGATGAAGCTCCAAGAGCATGAATTTCATAAATTCCAAAAAATATTCGAAATTATAAAAAAGAAAAAAATGCCAAAGTCGCGACTTCACCAACCACCTTATGCTATTTACGACGTGTTTTCGGTTGGCAAAATGATTTACCCTGACCTAATCTAATCTGACATAATTGCATCAATTAAAGCCAGGGCAAATTACACATAGCCTCGTCTCTATCATTCAGCCACCGCATTCCAGCGATATCCTGCAAGTGGGAACAAATCGACGACTTACAAAAAGTCGATATTTTCGGTTGATTAACCTAGGTTCAAGGTAATTTTTCTGATAAGGTAAGTTAGGAAAAAGTTATCGACACCGAGATTTTATCTTATCGTATCGAATGATCTTGCCGTTAACATTAGGAATAAGCAATAAAAACATGATCAGAAAAAAAGCTGTTGCATTACTCTAGTCATTCTTAATCTTAATCATGCTAGTTTTCATGTCAAAAAGTTTCTCGATGACCAAAAATTGTTTTTTTCTTACTCTTATTTATGCTAAACTGCATTTTGGGCGACATAGTTGTGGTTTTAATGCAGTATACAAATCAGGATTATGCATCCCTTTATCAAGTCTTGTCATATCCTACCCTATCTTTCTCCCTTTGAATGAGGACAACTTGAAATGACCATCTCTTGCGTTCATGCGTTCCTTCTTATCGATAGATGCATGCATTTGACGCCTATCAGTGGATAAACGAATTTCAACTTCAAAAAGGCTTAAGACTAAACTTCGACCATTAGATAGCCTTAATTAGAAGAGAGTTTCAGAAATTTTTATTATATTCAATATAAAATATAACATTAACAAATACATGAATGAATATATTTAAAAATGTTTAATTTCGTTGTTGAATGAAGATAAAAAATCAAATTTAAAGATTTTTTTTCCTTTTAAGTTTCATTTGAAATGTGATATTCATGAATCTTTCGTCTTCCTTAAAACCACTTTGCTTTTATCCAGTTGTCGGACTTTTGTTAATGGATTAAAAATGAAGGGATATCAAAGGCCTTACTCTCTTTCAGAATCAAGGGTTTAATTGGCTTCACGTTCGACAAAAGAGCTCAGAAAAATATCGCCCAATGGGGCTTCCATTTGATGTATTTTTTTCCGACAATTTTCATTAGCAAATTATTTCCTTTCGACTTAAAAATTGAGTGAATTTTCAATGATTTTATACGTATTAAAGATATACGCTTATCTTATTAATAATATCATCGGGGACTACATATGATGACTTTTCTCTATTATAAACTTATCTATCTTCATCAATAAATTATTTTCACCAGTTTAAACTCCAAATGATATAGTTTCGTCATGATATTGCTCCTATAATAGTCTATTTTTGCATAATTAATTTAGCCTTAAACTTTAAAAATTTCAATCATAAACTCTAAATTTTATTTCAGTATTTTCCCGATCACCAATATCGAATTTCTAAATTTCTTAAGTTTCGGTAATTCTCTTTACCTTAAACCTAAAAAAAAATCATGATGGTTTGACGCTCAGAAGTCTAGCTCAAAAGATCCATATGCAATTTGAGTGGATTACACTGCTTCTGCTGAAACAAAGGGCATATTGTGTGACACTAAGGGCTTTGCTGATAATCGGCATATTTTGATATGTTATATCCACAAACAAAGTCGAAGAGGCATTAAATATCGAGAACCTCGAGATTTCAAGAAGTTTTTAGTTTTGAACTAATAATCATCACTAATTATTTTGAATGTTCACTTTTTGCGTAGAACTCGTTAAAATCTAAATCATGCTTTCATACGAACCCGGCATTACGTTAAATCACGCTGAATTTGCATAAATTTTCAAAAATTAGCCAATTTTTAGGTAGAACTAATTATCGCATAATTTCTAAAGAATTCAAAAGCATTTTTGATTCGAATTTTGTTTATTGACATCTTACAATTATTTTGCATTTTCATTAGATCGAACTTATTTTAGCTCGTAGTTCAGTGAAAATTTGAAGTGGTCCGATGTCACGCCAACTTGTCATCATTTTCGCCTAAAATGTGTGTGTGTGAAATTAATTTCCATCGAATTCGAAATCATTAGCCGATTTTTCAAGTGTTTTTTTTCTTCAAAATAACGTTCTTTCCATTTTTAATAGCACGAAAATTTTCATAAATTTATGATTCGTATCAAATTTAGTCGAAATTTGACAGGAGTGTTCATTAAAGATGAAATTGTAAGTTAGAGATCGAAATTCAAAATAATTCACGGATATTTTGAATTCATAGTTTAGAAGTAGTTTTACCCTTGGTGTTCATTTTCATCAAACAAGCGTAGAAAAACGGTGACTTGCGCGCGTATGAGTTACGCTAATTGGCCAAATTTTCTCTATATGTATCGAAGTTATGTGTAATCTGAATCGTCGAGACCTCGCCCCATATATTTTTATGCTATATAGTTTATCCTGAACCTCATAAAATGAAAATCCGCTATTGTATACATGATATCATGTAACTTTATGCATCAGCGATTTCATATATTGTGGATATCGAATCATTCTAAACTCTAATAATTCCTATTAGATAATATCCATTAACATCTATACACTGTTTCATCAAAAGCTATTGTACGGGATTAAATTTTTGACGAGTATACTGTTAATCTCGTGCATGCACATATTATATTCTGCAAAACATTAGAAATCATATGTGTGCTATGATGTTGTGGGTTTATTTTGATATCAGTTTTAGAAATGATAGCGCATAAAGGCGTACATCATTTGATAGGTCTCAAAAATATTCAAATATAATTTGCAAAATTTAATTATAATTCGATTAATTTTATCTCCGTAAAGTTCAACAATTCATTATTTGCAGGCTAATTTTTCATCAAGGAGTTAAAAATATTCTCCAAAAAATTTGTGGTTTGGTAAAAATTCTCCCACCACCGCTTACGAGATAAGATGAACGTTCAAAAAGCCGTAAACGAAATAGCGTCGGATAATTGGAGAGCTTGGGATGCAAAAGTGGGCGATTGGGGGTAAAAAGCTGGGAATAAAACGATGGGGAGGAAAAAGTTCCCGGAAATAAAGAAAATTGGAGAGAATAAAGCGCCCGATGGCATAATCAAGCGAAGAACATTCTATTTCTCTCGTCTCTCTTTTATTCTCAAACTATTTCGTTATCTAACTCATCCATTACTTTTCTCGATTTCCTCATTCTTGGCCTAATCTCTTTAGATCACTATTTTGTTCCCACGTTTTCCTCCCAAACTACCTACTTTTCAAGTAAAAAGTCAGAGAACTACTTTCAATTCAAATTTCGATAAACTTCTTCGGCGTCGCGCATTTGTCAAAAAATAGTCACATGATGTTGGGATTCTTACGAATTTTGGGAGAATCTTTTGGGTTTCTAAATTTTACGATTCTTTCTTTAACTCTGCCACTACACTGACGAATTATCTATTATGCTTGCGGTTTATTTTAAAACCTATTCAATTGTCTTGCTATTTTTCCTTATTATTCATTTTTTACGAAGCTCCTTTCGTTTTTCGACATCTGATACAAGCATAATCGGATTTTCGTTTGTATAGCTCCGGTGCGTATTTTTCAGAAGCGTTCTTCTTTTCATCTTGCAAAAAAAAAAATCCGTGTTTATTCGGGAATTTAACGCATTTATACGACGATTTTTGCCAATTGCAATCATTTTTCGACTTTATATCGCTTTTCTTCAACCTATCTTTATATTTTGTTTTCTTCGAATATTACCCAATTTTATCAGCAAGATCTTCAGCATTATCAAATACCAACCAAATGTTGAAAATGCCTCTTTTTCTTGTGCAGAAAAAATCACAATGATCAAACACCTCACTCTTTTAAGATACTAAATCCATTTTTCTTGTCCAGCATATAAAAGTAGTAGCATTGTTTATTTAATCTTTAATTAGTTACTAAATATTACAAAAATCTTTCCAATTATTCAGGTACAAGCATAGAAATTTTAGAGCGTTATTTTCCCGTATTATGATATCCAGACTCTTTTTACACTAAAATCAGGGCTATAACGGAGTCGAATTTTGAAAATTTGAAATTCTCAAACGGAACGGAGCGGAATTCCGTTACAACCCTGACTAAAATGCAATAATCTTAAGCTTAAGCATCGATCAAGTGTGTTGATGATTTGAGTTTCTTTGCATCATTTCCTTGTGAGTATCGAGACAATTGTGTTGTCTCGAAGACTTGATTCACTTTGTCTCCGTCTCTGTGCAAAGGCACAACTCGAATTATATCGCATCATTTGAGTTTTCATGTATCCACGAGCATTACTTTTTATATCTTATTTACTAAAGATCACTTTTTAGATAAGCTTCAAAATTATCCAAGTAATTGTCTAATTTGTGATAAGTGATCATCTAGAGCAAGTATCTTCATTCAGAGCTGGCTGCTTATTTTATGGCAAACTAAATATTTATTTATCTCACAATATTTTTATTAGCGATTTAAAAATGATCTTAAATTCTATTATTTATTTATAAAATCTCCAAAAATATATGATTCATGGGCTTGTGTTCCAAAATTGATGATATTCCATCATAGTATCCAAGCATATTTGCACACTGAAGTAATCTGTAAAGCTGCCAACGATTTTTAATGACTAAATACCCATTTCTATACTATTTCATCTCGGCAACAGCTATGTAACGGAGAACTCAACTAGGGACATTCCATCAGTTTTTTTTTTCTAAATACCCTCCGTCATATAGTAACTACTTGTCATCACCCAAATTTATTACATATTCACCTGATCTTTACGCTATTGTTATTAGTTATCCCCTAAAATTATCTATTTTCCCCAAACAGTGCGCATGACTTAACGACATTTTTCCAAGGAAATTGCGGAAATGCGTGGATTTTTTTAAGCTGGGAAAATTTAGTTCTGATTTTCGAGGTTTATTAGCTACGATCTATTTAGAAAAGATAAGCAAACGAGTAATTAACCATATTATTATATCGTGAAGAATTTAAATAAAAATTTATTTTTTAATCTTCTAGCCCCTACTGTCTCTATAATTACTCATAAACTTTTAAATTTACAAAAATTATTCGAAACACACCAAGCAACACTTTATCATTTTCGTTCAAAAGCCAATCTCGATTTTTTGCATTTGCATAAATTTCGGTCCTAACTGGCAAAACCTCATGCAGAATTTTCCCAGTGAAGTTTTATCGGTGGGAAAATTTAGGCTAAAAAACTCGCGATATTTACAGCCGCATTTATCAAGCTCATTTTGGACAAAATTATCTACGTTTTAGTTTGGTTTGGACGACTTTAAAACTGTAGTGAATTTGAAAAAAAATTCACGTATGGTCATCTCAGGAAGTCAATTCCGTGCGAACGTTTTGCATTTTGGGAGAGCGTTCTTACGAGAGAGAATGATCTTAAAGAGGCGGAAAAGAGAACAGGAAAATGAGAAAATAAGGTGCTTTCACTACGATTCAATATTATCGGATGAAGATAAAATATTCTCGTGCTTTAGTCACCATTATGGTCTAATTTCAAAAATTCGGGGGTTGTTTTTTCGGCTAATTTGAAAATGCAAAAATAACAATACCCATCTCTGCTTCTTTTCGTCTATAATAATCCCACACTATTTCTGGGTTTTCTTTCTTTTTCGCCCACATTTGCATAATTCATCGGTAGCTCTTTGAAGCGTTTATAGCGCTAAGAGTCGGCCTGAATTTGGAAAGATAGCGAGTGAATAAGAGTTTAGAGACGCGGAAAACTCACGCAGATTTCAGATTCGAGCTTCTGTTTTTGTTAGCCTGAAATTTTTTTTCTATTTCCAGATTTTTCGCGGTCAAATCTAATTTTTCGGGTCTAAACCCTGCGAGTGGGTCCACTTTGTCATTTTGCAGTAAGCGGTGGGCGCGATTTTAATTTGCATATTTATTCGGTGACTTTTTGGTGAAGTTTTTATTTTTAGCACGAGAGCATACGAATTGAAGGGTAGAAGAAATTTTATTCAGGAAAGTTCACGATTTTTAGTTTCAAAATGGCGTAGTCATGAAAGCATTGCAAGTGAATAGGATTTTTATAAACACCAACCTGTTTTATCGTCTCTTGATTATCGTCGTGCAATATATTGCTACTTGAAACGAGTTGATTTTTCACCGTTTTTCTAGCGATTTTCGTTGTTTTCAGATTGTCGCTCATGATCGTGTCTGGTAAGCAAATGAGAGATTCCATTAATGCGATCCAGTATTTTTTCACCTCTTGAAGAAACTCTAATTACTCCGAATATTCAGCGCTAAACCTCTAGAAATCAGCAAATCTGGCCGCTGATCGGGAATCGGTTTGGGTAGGTTTAGAAATATGTTAAATATGGCTGAGTTTTCTCCACTATGAATGATTTTATTTTTCCAGTATAATTAGGAAAGAAAATTTCGCAAATAATAGCTTTCTAGTATTTTCATATCCTTATGTCCAAAAATTCACGCAACACTTCAATCCAACCCCACTCATATTAACGTTCATCGTCTTTCGTGCTCCAAAGCCAAAACGAGAGCGCGCGAATTTCTATTTGTTTTTCATCAACGGCCTCTCACATCGGACGCTGCTGGTATAACGAGTGAATAAAGAAATAAGGAATATGAAATGGCATCTATAAGAAATTCTAACGCCTTTGAATGCGCCAGAAATGTCGTCCCGAAATAAGTGGCGTCAGATTTGGTGCACTCTTTCGGTACGTACGTGTCGTGGAAAACTCGTTTTTCTCGTCAAATTTTTTGTCCGATTTTAAGACGAAATTTGCGTCAAATCTTCATTCTGGGATAACCTAATGGCATTTTCGGGTCTGTTCTCGTTATTAAACCCGCCAGACTATTATTTCGGGAATTAATTCGATTTAGCGCCGAATTGTCTTCAACCAAATTAGCTCATAGTTCACATCACATAATGAACATTTCAATCATTCCCGGGGAATTTCGGAGATTTTCTATTTTGTTCTTATTTTGAAAGGATTTTTGGACTTTTCGCATAAAAATATTCTAGAAGCCAATTATGGAAATATCAAATTCCCTGTTGGGAAGCGTTATTTTTAATTAGCTCTGTGGAGATTTGTGGATAGTAGTTTTGACGAGATAATTTTCGATTAGGTTTCAAAAATCTTCAAAAATTTCAGAAAAAAGCTACATTGATCGAGTGCGGGTTTAAATTCCAAAATTGTCAATAAATTTGTGTAGCTTTAAATATGCTAAATATTTATGTTTTATGGAAAATAGCAAATTCTTATAAGTTTGCCAGATTCATTTTTAACCCACAAAATTTACCCTATAAGTTTTTTTCTCAAATTTCAATTTCTCGCGTCACTCCTTAAAATATGATCTTCTATAAAATACTGACGTTTACTAGAGCTCTAAATTTCCCCATATGACCATTAGCCACTTGCTACTTGGCTTGTCTCTAACGGGTTCATTAGAATATTGTAGTATTCGGTCGGTCTTCTCTAATCCCTCCAAACTTTCTTCACTATTTCAACGACCATATCAAATTTCACGTGTTTGCATGAGTCTTTACGCCTCCGAGAGAGCCTTTGAGCTCGCAAGGAAAGGCTTCTCCTTTTCAGGATTCATTAGGACCCCATAGCGATAGGTCTCTTACAATATGAGAGAATTTTTTTCTTCGAAAAGAGAATTTTCTAGTCAACTTTTGAGGTCAGAAGACTACTTCTTTTCAGAAATTATCTTCATTATCATCTAAAAGTCTGCGCGAATAAAAACTATTTCTTCAAACTTATGTAATCTAAGATATTTCCAAGGTTTACCAAGCTTACAACAAGGACTTTCGATTTATATGTGCTTTTTCCGCTATTTGTTGATAATTATGAATTTATTCTCACAATGCCCAAATTGTATCCAAAACCGTTTAAACCCAAGCAAAATATCAACTAGAATTTTTCCGAATACTGAAAATGGTGCCCAAAACGAGTTCGGGAATTTTTTTACTCAAGACCGAACTCGTGATGAAGAATTTATGCGAGCGTGGGAAAGGTTTTGATAAATTCGTAAATGCGCGGAGTTAAAAATGGCTCATGTGCGACTTTGAAATCAGTTTAAAGTTTTCGAGAGCATACGAATAATTGACATAGCTATATGCTACAGGTGCTCAACAGATTCATCAAATCTATCTACAGTTTGTTCTTCAACTTATTTAGATTCTTTTAAAAATCATTTCTTCTTAAAAATTTTCCAAATTCACCACCTAACATCCGTTTGAAAAATCATTTATCATTTATTATTTATTTACTATTCCTTCCTATTTTTAATAGTATGTCTTCCTAAATCTAAAATAATAATTTAGGTCATTTTCATTATCTGAAAATATGATTTATTTACCAATGTTATGTGATCATTTTTTAAAATCAATCCTCATTATCCATTTTGAAATTAAATATTTCTCATTTTTCTAATTTCGCCCAGAATCAACTCCAGCTCCTCGAGCTTTATCCCCTGCCTTCCATAAGTGGGTGAATTAGGGAAAGCCGCTTTCGTCATTTCATCGTCATCTTTCTCTACCGCGGTGTTCCGCTGAGCCAGTTATTTTCCTCATATATTTTCCATTTTCCGCCTTTGCCCATCTTTATAAAACAAAAAATAGAGACGCTCCAATTTATTTACACACCAATACCTCCTTCCTTAAGCACATGATGATCAGACGTAAATAATACGCGAGAATCTTTGATACTTTATGTGGCTGCATTTCATATCCTAATCATATCGTTTTCAGTATAACGATTTTGAATGTCGAATGTCGAATTTCGTATTTTTATCGGAATATATTTAAAGCCGATTTGTGAACTGTTTCTAAATTGATCAAAATATTTAGCATCAACCGAGATATGAACCTCAAAATATTGACAATTCCTCAAAAAATTTCAACATTTTAACCTAAAATTATTCAAATATAAAAAATGAAGGTCTGTCAAATAAGAAAATATGTTTAAAACCAAACTTCTTTCAGTGCCTCCATCTTCGATCGTATTCCATGTTCTCAGTGCTGGCTGTGGCGACACAGGTTCTCGTCAGTGCAAATCTCGCAGCCAAAACTGCCGATACACAGGACCTCGCGCCACAGGAGAAGGTCAGATTTTTAAAAATGTATTTGTTTGGAAATTTGCTGAATTTTGAAAAGAAATTCTGCTCACCAAATGGAATCTCGGGGTAATGCTCAAAAAACGAAAGACATTTCAGGTCCACCAAATCCGAATTCCTGGGGATATTTTGCTCGGAGGCGTCTTCCCAGTTCACACCAAGGCATCACATGGAGAAGATCCGTGTGGTGAAATTGCGGAGACGAGGTTATTCTTTTTTAATCATTCACTTCAGCCATAAGCATACTAGATAATAATGAGTTTTATATTTGCTTTCCATCTCTGATTTTTTTTAAATTTATCAGGTTCTTCTCCAAAACGCAATTTTCAGAGGCGTCCACCGCGTCGAAGCGATGCTATACGCAATCGACAAAATCAACGAACAGAAGGACTTCCTGAGAGGCTACAAATTAGTAAATTTGTTGGTAAACCGCCTTGACATTTTATAAATTAAGGGAGCACTGATATTGGATTCCTGCTCCAACCCTTCGTATGCTCTGAATCAGAGTCTGGAATTTGTGAGGGATATGATCGGCAGCTCGGACGCCTCTAGCTATGTCTGCAAGTTCGTGAATTTTTGCCAATCTGAGAAAATCAAGACGATGAAATGTTATCGAGAAAGAAAAAATCGAGACTTTTCCTTTACCTTATCTTATACGATTTCGTATTTCTTGTTGTCTTGTTTGTTCTAGGTTTCCAATTTTTATATCTGAAAATTAAGTTTAATTGTTTCAGAGACAACAGCAAACCCCAACGGAGGAGTCGAGATCGGAAAAATGTCGCCGCGGTAGTGGGCGGTAGCTACAGTTCAGTTTCAGTGCAGGTTTTTGAATCAAGAAAGTTTCAATCGAATAGAACTTGCTTCAGTTGGCAAATCTACTACGACTTTTTCGTATTGCTCAAGTCAGTCCAGCGAGCACAAACTCGGACCTATCAGATAAAAATCGGTTCGAATTCTTTGCGAGGTAAGTTGAAGATATTGTTTTTTTTTTTAATATAAATTAGCTAAATTTCTTGTCTATGGCATAATTTTTAGAAAAATTACAAATTAAAATTTAGAACCGTTCCTTCCGACGACTACCAAGCAAAGGCGATGGCAGAAATCGCGGCCAAATTCGGCTGGACCTACGTTTCCCTGGTCTACTCCGCTGATGAATATGGGGAATTAGGTAGTTTTTAGTAACTCAAAAACCTCACAACTTAATAACCATTATGTGAAAGTTAGATCATCTTATTACTCTCTGACTTTACATAATTCTCATCGTCAAGTTGTGATATTTTCGAATATCCTAATTTTTTCGATTTTCCTGAAAACTTTTCTAAGAATTTCATTTTTAGGAGCCGACGCTTTCAAGAAGGAGGCCCGAAAGAAGGGAATCTGCATAGCCGTGGAAGAGCGGATCCAGAACAAACGAAAAAGTTTCATCGAGTCTATAGATAACCTCGTGAAGAAGTAGGACACTTGATCAAAAATCAAGAATCGAATTTTTGCATTTTAGGCTTCAACCTGAAAAATCCGTCGGAGCTAGGGTCGTTGTTCTTTTCGTTGGTACTGAGTATATTCCGCAATTGCTTCATTATACGACGGAAAGGATGAAGCTGACCACGAATTCGGAGAACAACAAGAAGAAACTCATTTGGTAAGTTATTTGGAGAAATTATAATTGTTATTTTGCCTAAGAAGGTAAACGGGATTAAATCCTCTGGAAATTTCACCTATTCAGGATGGCCTCTGAAAGTTGGGACCGAAACAACGCCAAGTACACTGAAGGCGTGAATCAGTTAGCTGCAGAAGGAGCGATAGTTTTGATGTTGGCGTCGCAGAAAGTCCCTGATTTCGATGAAGTATAACTTTTTCTTTCTCAACTCTTTCACCATTTATTATTCAGTACTTTCTAAATCTGCATCCCGGCTCAGACAAATTCGAGCGTAATCAATGGTTGAGAGAGTTGTGGCAGGTCAAATTCAAGTGCGAATTCGGAGCCCCACCAGAATCGTCGGTTAATCGGTAAGCAAGCAAAAATGGTATCACTAATCATTATATCAGAATATTTCAATTTTATCAAACTAATAGCTAGTTAAGTCGATTTTAGATGCGAAGACATTCGACAGCCGCCCGAAGGCTTCAACGCTGACGACAAAGTGCTCTATGTGATCGATGCGGTGTACGCGATTGCTCATGCTTTGCAGGTAAAACTATGATGTTTTCAAATCTATTCAATTCAACAAACATCTGAGATCACTATAAACTTCTCGTAATATACATTTTTATCGCATGGTCTTCGATGGGAAGCTAGCTAAGCATCAACCAGATTTACTTCAGGCCTACAAATCCATTGCCTGCGCTGATGACGCCATCGAGAGTCATTGGTTCTCTCGGCAGAGTCGGGAGCCCGAAATTTGTCGGGCCATGCAGAGCATTGACGGAGCGGAATTCTACAACAATTACCTGCTCAAAGTCAATTTTGAAGGTTCTTAAGTCTTTAATCAGTACTCTGAAGCCCATTTTCAGACGTGGTCGGCAGAAAATTCCACTTCTCACCCCAAGGGGACGGTCCGGCTAATTATACCATTCTCACGTACAAACCGAAAAACATGCACCAGAAGAACCAGAAGATGAGACGGGAATTGGGTAGACTTTAAAAAATAAATTTTTTGAAGAGAAAACTTTTTAGACCCAGTCCCAGTTGCCGGATCTACGACCGAGCCAGATTCCGAAGCGTCACTCGCATCGGACTACATCGAAATCGGGTATTGGTCGGAGAATAATGTAACGATTTTTCTAATATTTCTGAATATAAAGATTAAATTATGCTTCAAAATTTTATTGGTTTTTAACGTTATTCAATGATTCACGATAGGGATGAATCCAGTAATCTTATATAAAATTTAGCTGATCATCAACGAAAAAGCTCTATGGTGGGCTGGTGAAGCCACTCCCATATCAATTTGCTCAAAACCTTGCTCTGTTGGGTACAGAAAGCAACATATCAAGGTTTTTCTATTTAAACATATTCCAATTTTTCAGAAATTTAGGATGAGCAATGTTGTTGGGCGTGCAGTCGATGCGAAGATTTCGAATATCTCGTGAATGAGACCCATTGCGCTCCTTGTGATATGGGATGGTATGAAATTCTGAATCATTGGTTAAATTATTGTGACAACTCTAGAATAGTTCCAAAAATCACTATTTTGCTCAATTTTAAAGCTTATATTAGTCCTACTTTCTGTGGATTTCTGATAAAGTTTGTTGAACTTAGGTGGCCTACGAAAGATCGAACTTTGTGCTATGATATGTCAAAGACGAAATTGAAGTATATGCGGTGGTCATCAATGTACTCGATCGCTCCGGCTATCATCGCGGCTATTGGCATCGTACTGACTATTTTCGTCATCGTCATTTACATATTGTAAGATTTTTACGAAATATAACATTTATTAGAACTTCTACTCTACTACCTCAACAGATACAAATTTCTTCTATACTGATACATCCAAAATTCAGATACAACGAAACCCCTGTCGTGAAGGCTTCCGGTCGAGAATTGAGCTATATTCTGCTGATATCGATGATAATGTGTTATCTAATGACATTCGTGCTACTATCCAAGCCTAACATTTTCGTCTGCGCTATGAAACGTGCTGGTTAGTTTGATTATTTCATACTTATTGGTATTCTCATGACATTATTTTTCTCCAACTCACAGATTATTCAATTTTAACTGCCACTTCTGTTTAAAGATGGGGCGGCGTAGCGCAGTGGTTGTGTGTTACTGCCTACAGCTAGGGCTCAAGTTCGCCCCCCGCTCCTCACCCAAACCAAGGGGGTTAAGAAATGTTGGTAGTGGATTTAAACCACGAAAATTTCGCCTAAAATCCCTCGGCTGTTGCACACAACAACAGTCTGTCCTCGGGACGGGCCACTAGTCCTGTGTGGCTAGGATAGTCCGATTGTTCCATTACTTTCTGAGGGTAGCCGACCCCACCCAGTGGGAATAATAAGGCTAGGAAGAAAAAAAAAAAAAAAACTTCTGTTTAAAGATCCCAAATCTCTTATTGACTTAAGTAGTTACTTCTCTTCTATCGTTTCAATTTCTAATTTTAGCTCTCCAGTAATCTGTTCTTATTATATTGTAACTCTTTTTTTTTAATTTAGGCATCGGCTTCGCGTTCTCCTGTCTGTATGCAGCGATGTTTGTGAAGACAAATCGAATAGCTCGAATATTTTCGATGGCCGGTCGCTCGGCGCAGCGACCAATGTTCATCTCGCCCATATCTCAGGTTTAAAATTTAGCAATTAACAAGGGCACTAAGAAAAACAAAAACACCTAAATAAGCATAAAATATAAATATTCAACATCTATAACTTTTATGAATGAGCTTGAAATCGTAAATAATCAAAGATTACCAATATTTAATTGTTTTCAGCTAGTCCTTACTGGAATTCTCGCCGGTATTCAATTGACAGGAAGCCTAATTTGGCTTTGGATTGTTCCGCCAGGTATAATTTTAGACTTTGTACTGGATTGAAAGAAAATTGTGCACTAGCTATGCCTTTGACTAGGCCTTATGAAATATAAACGTTTCGAAATTAATATGCTTCAACATTTTATTTAATTAAAACGCTAATTATTTCAATTAGTTTCGTTCTCGGAACTGCCAAAATAAACATAAATTCCTCGAAATTTACTCATCAGATACGATTCAATATATTTAAAATATCATAATAATTAAACTCAATCATTTTCAATAGCCGACTAATTCGTTATAAAACATGAACTATTTTTAAAAATAATTTCAGGCTCTCGCCACGACTACCCGCGACGAGACCAGGTATACTATAACTTCAAACTTGATATTTTATCGGTCATTTTCCAGGTAGTGCTCACTTGTAACGTGCCTGATCATCATTTTCTCTACTCGCTCGCCTATGATGCTCTACTCATTATTCTCTGCACAGTTTACGCTGTTAAAACTAGAAAAGTACGAGTTTTTAAAATGAAATTATCGATTTGTGCTACTTTTCAGGTGCCCGAAAATTTCAATGAAACGAAATGGATAGGGTTTGCGATGTACACGACGTGCGTCATTTGGCTCTCATGGATTTTCTTCTTCTTCGGTACGGGTTCTGATTTTCAGGTAAATTATTTCGAATTTAGTTATGCCTGCTAAATTATTATCTGAAAAATTGAAACTCATTCTATTAAATTTTCAGATCCAAACCACTTCCTTGTGTATCTCAATTTCGATGTCTGCCAATGTAGCATTGGTGTGTATATTCTCGCCGAAACTCTGGATTATTCTTTTCGAGAAGGAAAAGAACGTCCGCAAACAAGAGGGTGATATGCTCAACAAAAGGTTTGATTTTGTTCAAAATTATATTTGTATTCATAGTCCATTCCTAAAGAAACTACATGAAAATCACTTTTATTCATCGTGTAAAATCTTATAAAACTGCTCAACATAAGCTTAGGTCTGTTTGGGACATTAGTAGGCTCAAATTAATTCATTCTAATAGTCATTATCTTATCAGAGAATAATCACTTCCTTGTCAGAGAGTCAACGGTATCTATATCAGCTGTAACTACATTTTGAAGCAAATATTACAAGTCCGTGGGCCCAAAAAGTTCATTCAAAGAGTAATAAATTCTCAATTTGCATGCATTTTGCCGCGTTATTTTGGTTGATAACGTTGGATTAAATTACAGTTTGTAATAGGCACTAAAACACTAATCGCGTTCGAGGAATTACGAAATTTTTGTGCTCACCACGTCTTGTATTTCGAATTTCACACCAAAGTGTAGATACTTTATTTCATTTTAGATAACAAAAATAGAAAAAAAAACTATTTGGATTAAATAATAAGGCATGCTAAAACTAATATTATTGGGTTGAAAATTTGATTAAAAGTCCATTAGTTTCTGTTTATTTTTAAGAATTCCCAATAGTAATTCAAAATATTAAAAATATCTTATTCTTAGAAAATTAAAAATTTCCCCACTCAACAATATTATTTTTTAAATATTAAAATCGATAAAAATTTGTCTTTCAGTATGCGCGGTTTAACGTATTGTAATTCTCGTCAGTTGTGTGGGAGTTTGACGAACGACGAGCCGAATCAGTACACGGCTTTATTAACCGATACGAGGAGAAGGGCGTCCAGGAAAATCTCGCATCCGACCTCGACGACGAGCTCCGCACAGGACACCTTTTTGTGACTAGGCCAAAAGTAGTGGCATTTCAAAAAGTGTAAAGTTATAGCTTTCGAAAAATGAACAACCTGGAGAAGTAATTGCAATAGTTGCATCTTTGCATATAAAATAGCAGAGGAAAAGATTCTTTTCACCTTTAAAAACCATTTATTTTTTTGCAACGATGCAACTGATTTTCCAATTTTATCAGAAAATCTCGTCTTTAAAGTCAGTGAGCTTTACAAAGTCCACTCTATTTCGATAACTTTGTTTCACGAAAATTAGCAACTGCAAGAAAAATAAAGCCTTTCAGGTGTAAAACTATCTGATGACTTTTATTTTGATTTTTTCTTCGGAAATTTGAAAATATGCCACTACTTTTCGAAATTTTCAACTCCATAATGATTCGACGATTTTTCTCAAGAAAACGCAATAACAATGCCTTTCAAATAGCGAATTGTTACAAATTCATTCTCATTTATCTAGGATTTGAAAAATTTTGAACATTCGTGTTCGAATACAAACTCATCTGCTCGCGCTCTTCACTTGCCAATGTACATTTTGTTGATGGTTGATATCTCGTTATTCTTTTACATCATGTAAATAAAGTTTTATCTTGAAGGTTGTAATTATATTTTAAAAAATCAATGAGATTTCATCGGAATTTACCGATCGAATAATAGGTAAAGCACGAGAGAATTCATAGGTTTCAACACCGACTAGAATACAGTGGTAGTAGACAAACATCTGCGTAAATAAAGTGATAAAGTGCAAAAATAAATAACGCTGAGGCGTTACACATATCTCTAAATCTCTAATCGATTTCCAAGTCAATTGAAAATTTTGTGAAGTCAGTTTCGATTTCGAATTTTAAAATTTCAATTTCGTCTCAGCTCTGGTGCTCATTCACTGCAGACAATGAGATTGTGCAACGTGAGAAATACGATTTATTTGATTATATTCAATTGTTTGTAGAAAACTCTTTACTTTGTCATCATGCTAAATAGTCGCTCAAAATTATGCGATACTACATAATCCCTTCCTCTTCCTTAGAAATTGAATCAAATGATCTATTAATTTTAAAACAATCGAGTACAGAGTGACAAATATGAAAGACGCACTTTGGAGATCTATATCTCTGATAAGGTAAATTAACATTTTGTTATTTTTGAAATCTGCATATCAAATCAAGAACACGAAGACACAGTAATTCTAAATGAATTTATTTTGTAATCGACCTGATATATCCATCTCTAAATCGTAGCATGTAAAACAATCAAACGGGTATGGAGAATCAACTGCAAGACGTTTTTAATCTCCAACATTGAAGGATGCCATGCCGTCTGGAATCTTTTCTTCGTGATAAACCTATTTTGGAAGTAAACAAGGCGTGGCTTGCGTTTGTTAACGAACAAAATCGTGTGAGTGTATTAGCAAGGAAAACGCAGAGAATAAACGATATGATTCTTCGTGGTTTTATCTGAAAGATAAGTGCAAAAAATGTTAGAGCATGCATGATTATGAAATTTTCTTTAATTTTTAAACTACTCATTTATTAATTAAATACATTATTTATTATCCATTTCAAATTTCAAATTAAATAAATAAATATTTTGAGATTTTTATAGATTTATTGTCGTTCGTCGTTCAGTTATCCTTTGCAGGATATCCAGGAAGTACCACGAGGAGGTAGACGAACATCACTTCCCGCCACACAATAACACACACACACACACACACACACCTGAAATGTATTTTTTTGTGGAGCATTAAATTTATTTATCGTAATGTTGTCGGTGAACGCTTCTGCTTCATCAACGTCACCGTGTTTTATTAGGTGATGAATCCGCATACCTTCATTGTCGAGCAGAATTGTGATCGCAATGACCGCAGCTATATCGTCCTATTCCATATTTCTCGGCGTAATGAACAACGAAGTGCGCCAACACGGTCTAAAACTAACGCACTGAACTCATGTTTTAAAAAACTTTAGAAGAAAAATGAAGTTTTAGAGACTTTCTCAGGCTTAACTCTAGCGTAAGAAATATTTATTGCTTAAACATTTGCCTTTGAATCAATAATGCAAAACTGACTGATGAAATAAGTCCTGAGCCGGTTTAAAGACTTTCTTATATTTCATATTTTTCTCGGAGAAAATCGCTTCAGAAAGTAATTATGGAGCATACGGTATTTATTGAGTTATCAAGGTTTACACTTATTATGTGTATTACTAATAACTAAGCTAAATGAATTACTTCTGTTTGTTCTGCACTAGAAATCCGAAGAGTCTTATTACAGAGATGGCACTCAATGTCGACTTCAGAACCCGATTTAGACTCGTCCTTGGACTGTCTATCATTGGTCTTCTTAACTGCGCGCACTCCAGGTTTCGTTTAGGTACCAATTTTGAAGGATCTTTCTTCACAGCCACGGTCGGTTTCTAAATTGATTCATCATCCTTTACAAAAATCATAGTTCGCAACACTTTATTCTTATATGTCAGTCATTTAATCAAATTTAAACCTATACCTAGGGACCGCCAGCTAATTTTATAGATCATATTATATATTATTTTATAGCTGTTGATCATCACTATTCACTTGTGAAAAATTATCATAAATCCAAAATTAAGAAAAACCCACCTTTTTAAAATTTCCAAATTTGTATGTTCCCATTAGAATCCGAAGATTTAGGCTTCGAATAATGTCCGATTTAGACGGACATTCTTTGAGATACGATATCTGAAATTCATTTTTAGGTTAAAAATAGATTTGAGGATAAAAAATAGACGAAATGGTTTGCTGAGAGATTCGTTTCGAGGAAATGGTTGGAAAATGGAAGAATCAAAGAAAAATTGTTCACAAGATAGATAAAAACGAAAATATTCAAATGACAAAAAGCGATGTGCAGCTGGACGATTTCCGAAGAGCAATGTTTTGAAATGGAAAGAAGTGAATCATTAATGTTTTCGAGAATCTGAAATTCAAGTCGAATTTCGTACTTTCGAAAATTAGAAAAGAATGAACGAAGAAGCAACTTTGTCTTACATCGATTTTACTGTAAGAAAGTGGTCAGATAGGCGAAATAGTGCGTGAAAAGATACCGAGTGGCACAGGAGGCAACTTGCTTTCAGTGCAGAGTTGAGAAGGATGATGAAAAGTGGTTGTTTTGCACGATTTGAATGCGAGAGAGTGACAAAGATGAAAAGGATAAGGAATTGGCAAGTGCACTTTTTATCTGGCGAAAAAAGGCCGAGTCAACGAAATAGTGCAGAGTGAATGCAGTAACAATGCGCTTCTGGTGCAGAATTGATGGAAATGACTGTATTACATAATTTGAATGGGAGAGTAGCAAAAATAGACGATTTTTCGAATGAGAGGGATAAAAAATGTTTTGATTCATCGTCGAAATAGCAAGGAAAAAGATGCAAAGCGAATACAAAAACAACGTGTTTCTGGTGCAGGCGCCACTTTTGCAATAAGATTTGCAAGTCAGCGAACGGGGTTGAAAAAGAAGAAAGAAAAAGGAAAGTGCCAATGTTCCCCAAACAAAATCGTAGAAATTTGAATTCAACAGATGAATAAGCTTGGGAATTCAGAAGTAAAATTAGAGAACGCAAGCTCTATCTACCAAATTTTCTTATTTTTCTCTCCATTTCCAGAGGTATTTAGCTATAAAAACGGGATGAGAAATGAATAACTCAAAGCAAAATAGCCTTTTGCCAACTTCAAATACCAAGCCGGTATCAATCTACTTGAGAAGAATATCATAAGAAAGTGAGGTATATAATAAGGGGTTAATGTTTTGATCAATTTAGATGATCACTAGAAATGCTCACTTTAGAACGCATATAAAAGTTGCGAATCGAATTATAAAATGATCAAAATAATATCGCATAAAATCGACATGAAGTTGATGCCATAATTCAAGTAAGTGAATTCAATGGCTCTTGTAATTTCCACCTTTTTTATTTTTGTGCGAACACGGTTAATAATCGCGTGACTTCCTCTGGGTGTAGATGTACACTATTGCTGTTCAATACAGTTGTAGGCCAATTACTAGGGTTTATTCCATCATTCAACCAAAGGACAGACAATAAATGAGCAACCGTGCTCTGCTCGATCCGAAGAGAGAAGTGAAACTGTGATGCGGGAAAAAAATAGGAAAAGAACCCGATCATACGATAAAAGCCTGCAGTCAAAAAATAGAAAGAATGTGGGAAAATCTGTCCAAGAAAACCGTCGAGTTTCACGGAAATTACACAAACTCGCGGTTAGGAACCCTCAAAATAGTCGAAGATCAAATCATTCGAAATTACCAAAATAGGGTAAAAAGGGGGCGTATTTTCGCACAATATCCAAGGTCACGAAATAATGAAGGAATGGGGATACTGCAGGATTATGATATTTGAAAGAGATGAAGTGAACGTGGGGGAGTTGGGTATTTGCAAATAAAATCAAAAAAGAAACTGACACTTTCTGTAAAAAAAACAACTTTTGGGGAGAAAGACTAATAAAACTGGAAAAATATGGTGTCGATTACAACAAAAAATAGCGAAATTGAATTTGGGCTGATTAGAAGATGTAGAGATTGAATTTAATGCATTTCTCGATGCCATTCAGGGTACGAGTGTTAGGGCGGGAGAGTTGGAGGTTCCAGGTGAGTTCCGGGGAGAAGATGCGGAATGTCTTCGAGATCTCGATTCCCAAGCTGTCCTCGAAAGCTCTACTCACAAATCTGCAATCATATCACTATGTACGACCACTCTTGAATAGAAACAAAAACAAAGGTGATACAGCATAAAACTTAGTGACAACGAGGGACGCAACAGAATTTCGTGAGAAGAGATTTCTTTCTCTACCTCACGTACGCTCTCTATTCTTTTCCTTCCTTGCTTCTCTGAACGGAATGCAGGCAGCGAAAGAAAAGGGAGGGAAATAGTAAGTGGCATTTAGTTAAAAACAGAAGGGGAAGACTAGAGGCAGACTCACGAGAGTAAATTTTCGAAACGGAATTCCGTTGCGTACCTTACAAGAACATAATTACGGTTTTTGGGTGGGGTGGGATGTGAGGCGATTTGTGCTACAAAACGTCCCATTCCCATTTAAATTAGAATTCGTAATCTTTATCGTTAAAAAAATTGATTATTATTGAATAAAATCGACAATGAATGTGATACCCGTAAACGGCCTCGGCGCACTCGTAGCGCACACCCGACTTGCGAATCTCATCTTCGACTTCCTTGAAACTCCACGGCTCACGACCACGATTATTGTTATTGAGTTCTTCCAGAGCCCATTCGCGCTTGTGCACCGGCGCCTTCATGAAGTTCTGTAAAAAAAATCGTCCATTTTTGACTGTAATATGATGTGAAATTTACAAAAACAAAATATGTAAGTTACATTCTTTACTAACACACTTCCACAAAACTCGGACATTTACAAGCTATTCGCTTTTACTAAAAGGTGATATTTTCTACTTAAGGGTTCGCAAAGAATGGAGAATTCCGTAAGAATGCTAATTTTAAAATCTATCGTGCATACGTGAACTCTTTCAATTGGACAATTTTCGCTTGCTACCAATGTTTCATTTTGGGGGGACCAAGGGGAAAAGTGGGTAGAGAACGAATGTTGCCTTCAAATGATCAGTTTTCTAAGTACAGCAGTAAGAGGACATCAACATATTGTATGGAATAAAGACAAAGAAAAGTACAGAAACTACCTTGATAATACGAATCAGTGACGAGTGGCCAGTGTTAACGGTCAATTTCTCTGAAGTCGCGAAAGGAACGTCCTCAAGTCCATAGCTGATCTTAGAAAGCACCCAGTTCTGAAAGGATATATCCATTGAACCTGACACTAACATTAACAATGAAAAAATACGAATTATTGCGCAATTTTAATGACTATCGGAAAATAAATTCAAATTTGAATAGGTCAAGCAAATGTGTCGCACTAGAACTTCCTTGGTGCGACACATTTCGAGGATGTTTTTCGATTGGATTGTATCGTTCTTTCTCTTCAAAGTCAATGAATATTCTGGCACAACCAGTTTGCTTTTTTTCTTAATGGAATCAAATGAATAACCCACCGTATGACGGAACTGAGGCAATGTG
>LIAE01006783.1:7191-21412 GCA_002287525.1 Diploscapter pachys | reverse complement strand
CAATATATGTGAAAATCAGCCAGATCTACGGACCCCTGGAAACACCCCTTTGCTAAGACTTGGGTTTTTCCTGACATTCACTCTTAATGGCTACTTGCGTATCAACTTTCTATTATAGCTAACTTTTGATTCGAGTATTCCTTCCACTATAATCTTCCATTTTGGCTGAAAGTCAGCTTAGGTCTGTTTAAAAATAAAAATTAAAAAAAAAAATATATATATATATATATTTTAAAAATGAAACTCACAGAATTGACCCTCTGCGGGTCGTTGAGTTGCCCTGCCTCGACACGCTTGTCGACGACCTTCCGAATGAATTCTCTGACGAGTGTCTGCGCCTCTGCCTCATCACTCCCCGCCGCTCCCCACAATTTACACTGGTCATCGTCAGGCTCTGACTCGAACACTGTGTCTCCAGTAAAGTCGGGAATCACTGCCTGATATTCGTCCGGATGCACACGGACCTGAAAATCGCTGAATGAAGTGCACAAAAGGTATTCCATAAAATGTGAGCCGAAAAGCAATTTTGCTAAAAAAAGTCAAATTCTGGTGAAACGTTGCTGCTTTTCAACATGGCCATTTTTTCCGAAAATAAATGAATCTGTACCTCTTTTTTCCACAGGTCAGGAGGCGCATAATCGATATCCTCTCCTTCTTCTTCTTCTTCGTCCTCAAACGACTCGTTCGAAAAGTAGTCCTCGGGTTTTCCTGCCGCAGTCGACGAACTTGCCTTTTCCTAAATGACACATAATTATCTTCAGGAACACTTTAAAATTTCGCCATGATTATAAGAAATCTTGTCAGGCGAAGTCAAGAAAAGTCCCGATTTTTAATTTGTCACTTCCAGCGACTTGAAGCGTTTGAATAGTTTGACCATAAATTTAGAATTGCTTACTCCAGAGGGCTCAGGAAGCGGCTCTCCATATCCGTACTTCCTGCGGAGTTCCTCGATCGACAGCTCGTTGTCGTCCTCCAGCTCCTTCAATTCGTCAACATAGTCGCCCTGCTCGAGAGCTTCTTCCTCGTCCATAGTAGCTGAACTTGCAAATTTGCCACATTTATTCTCGCGAAATGTCACGCAAAAATTTGACAAGATTTCTACTAATTTTTGAAGGGCAAAATAACTCATTTTCAGGCAATAAATTAAAGTGAAATTTTTATCAAATCCGCAAAACGGCATGGCTAATAGTTCGGCATGATTTTTCGTTCACTTTCAACATGAAAATTAGATCAACTAGTCTCTAAAATTTCTATATTTTACCTGTAACTTAATTTCCAAAAAATGAATATAAAGATCCAGCAAAATAACTATTCCTACCCTCGCAATCCTCGCCATCGTCCTGAGTTTCGTCGAAGTCCGCGTCCTCTTCTTCTCTGCTAGCGGCCGCAGCTGCTTTCGGCAAATTGTCATCCGCCATGTTCAACTTTAACCCTGCGAAAATAAAAATTCATAAAATCGACAAAAATGTTTAAAAATTGCGGAAATTGGCAGCGCCGATCGTTTTTCGCCGAGTGCATTCAATCGACTGTGCCTCGTTTACTGCGTTTCTTTTATTAACATTTTTCAATTTTCCTTTCGCTGATTTTTATTCGTTTTTGGTATTTTTATTTATTTATTCGCTGTTTCTCGAAATCGCTCTTCTTGTTCTCGCCATAATATGCAGCGCGTTTGAGAATTGATTCCCCCTCCTCACTCGTCACCATTTTTCTGTTGAAAATCCCATTATTGACTTGATATATGCAGCTTGTTTGAATTGATCCATCAGTGATGATCAGCGCGATTAGTAGTTTTGGCTAAAGGTACTTTATTAGCAAAGGAAATAATAAGTATTTTGTTACCCAGAGTGAGTACTTTGTTACCAAACGCTATTTCTCCCCCGTTTTCTTCTTATCCTACACTATTTCTGCTTTGGTAACAAAGTATCTTCAGCCCAGAATTTTCATTTTGATTTTACTTATTTTTCTTTCAATTTCGATCGCGCCAATTCTTCCCTAAACATCATTTCTAAACATTCTGCTGCTTCTTTCTGTTATTCGAAAATGGTCAATACTCGATGCAAAAGTGTCAATAATCGGTCAAGATTTCTCAATTCGCAATTCAGAATACAATGACACTTGATGAAGCGACGAATCAGACCTGAAGTTTCCTTCTTCGCGTTTTTTGCCTTGCAGAATTATCACTCAAGTTTCTTCTCTTCTCATTTAGAATTCGACTGGCCTGAGAACAGATTTCGAAGAATCATCTTTCGGATAATTCTCGTTTTCGAAAATTTAACAAAATACCCTAATTTGTTATCGAAATATGACGATTGTCCGTAAAAAATTCTACGCAAATTGCTTTGATCCTGGAACTGTGACTATCTGAAATTTTCGTAGAAAGTGCATGGACTATATGTTTGCCTACATTTTACTACTTCTTGCTAAATTGCTAAAATCTTGATGACGATTTAGATATGATTTCGCTGCAATTTCTTGAATGGTCTGATGAATTACTAAGAATCTTCGCTTATTATTTATCTCTCGGTTTCCGCGCATCTGCTTATGTAATCATTATCATATCATCTCTGGTTGTGTTGATTTAACCGCCCTCTTCCATCTTCATCTTCATTCTATGTATTATTGTGACCACCAAACAGTCACTGCCTGACTGCCTGCCTCGCAGCCTATCAACTACTTTCTGCCTCTTTCTGTTTCCTTCTGCAATCTCTACTTTGTCTCTTCAAATTCTCTATCATTTCTATTTTCACTTCCGGTGCCTTGCTTTCGTGTGTAAAATGAAGAGAAGAGAGAGAGAGAGGGAAGGGGAGAGATGCAAAGATGCCTCTCTTCTCTTCTATTCCCATTCCATTCCAAACGTAGTCCTTCCCTTTCTCTACCCTATTCGACAATCACAATCTCCCTCTCCTTCTTCGTCCCGCATCGACTGATTTCGTCTTCATCTTCTATCACTTCTTCTGTGGTCTATCGACTATCGATTCAATCACTCAGTCAATTCGACATTCAGCAATTCAGTGATTATGTTGTCCTCCGTCTTCCATCCAATTCTTCATTCCATTTGCCTGATTCGCAGTTGCGTCACTCGTCCACTCTTCGAGAGAGATTTTTTGTTTTTATTTCTTCGAACTAGAATGCACATCTGTCATTGTCATTGTCGAATTGTCAAATCAATATCATTCCGTCTTACTGTCATTGTCATTCCCACCCTCAATCTCGATTGCTATCATTGATTTCCCCCATTGTCCCCCCACCCTCTCTTTCTTCTTCCCTTTTCTGCCTCTGCCTGTCACAATTCATTTGCCCCTGTCTCTCAGCTGAACTAACACTTTGACAGACATACAGAAATGTAGAAATGCAGACATCGTTGCGGTGCATTTGAGTAGTGAAACTGTGAAGAATGCAGTTATTCATGCAAACAATACGCATTTTGACAGCGCTTGCGATTTATGATATCCTTTCGATCTCTTGCAAACAGTCATTGAAAATGATCGAATTCCATCTTCAGATCATCAATTAACGATTTATTTGGGCTCGATTTAATTATTTAGTTCAAACACAGATAATCCTCCACATTTCATGTCTATAAATGTAAGAAAAAGCTTGATCTTCACTTCCTAGAATCATTATTCCGTTATAATTTTGCTGTGTTTGCTAGACGATCACGAAAATCTTTTGAACTTATCTCCAGTTTTTCGCACTCGTTTCATGTGTTCGTTAGAATTACTCTCCTCTCCCCGTTCACTTGCAGTGCCCGGCTCTGAGTTGTCATCTACGACAAATTTATTGCATTTCCACTTCCAATTCCAATCAGTTTTGTGTTTCTCTCCTTCCTCTGTGTTTAGCTCCAGTCGCTTCTCTTTATCTTTGTGCATCGAATGAAGAAGGGGCAGCTCTCTGAATATGAGTGGGGGTCTGCCTAGAGGAAGGGGGAGGAGGGCAGAGGGAAGGGAGAGAGGTCAGTGCATTCATTGCTGCAAGGCTGCAAGAGGCATGCCCCCCACACATTAGCATATAGACAACTTATTGATTCGTTTAGTACTTGCGCCCGTAAATCCATTTGCCTTGACCATACACTCTGCAATGCGTTCACGATTTCAATTCACCAACTTCTTCTACCTAGTCTAGTTTTGTAGTCTCCTCGATAAGCAGAATAGTGAACAACACCCTGTGTCATAGTTCCCCTAGTTTTCTAGTCTTCCCTCTCCTCTATCCCCCATTTCCCTATTCACTGCCCTGTGCCCTGATTGTGCGGTTATCGATTTTCATCCCTTCGTTCGTTCATTCGCTCATTCGCATTTTTGACTCGTTTCAACTGTCCCTTGGTGTTCACTCCATCCCATTCTTTTCTTCTTCTCTCCTTTGCCTGCTTTGTCTGTTCCTTCGAATTTTATTTCTCTCTGCCGTGGCAGTAAAATTTCGCACATCGTTTTCGCGTTTGGGTTTGTCCGCCGATATTTGATCAGTGAATGCAGAAATGTGAATGGATTGATTGCCGAATGCTTGGTGAATGGGTGGATGGTGTAGGAATCGATCGAGACGAAACACTGATCATTCCTGTAGATCCCCGCGATTTCTCCCACCCTCCCAGCACTTCTGCTTATCAGTCAGTTTCACGAGAGACGGACAATTTTCCGTTAATTTCTCCCTTCTCCTGCATTCGTCGTTTCTTCCGTTCTCTTCTCTCAATCAGTGCCCTATTTTGCCGTACTTTTCCATGGGTAGTTTCCGTTTTGCATCTCTCCACTCTCCTTCTTCTGCTGATTATCTGTTGATTATTTGCTTATCTCAATTTCCATTGCATTGCAACCTCTGCAATTCCATCTTTCATCTTCTCTTTTCTCCTATTTTCTCCCTGCTTTCCTTTTCCTCCTCACTACTTCACATTCACATTCACATCCAGTCATTCAGTAGTTTTGGTTTCTCGTTCATAAGCAAGCATTTCGGCTGTTCAAGTGTAGATTTTGCCAGCTCGAGATTGAATTTCAAACTTGACAGCCTGCGGCAAAGTTTGCGGGATACAGATAGAGAAGTAGGGAAAGGGAAGAGAAAGTGAAAGAAACAAGATTTCTGTCTGCTACTCTGCTACTGCTTATTGCTCTATTAGTGTCTCTGTATGTCTCTGGGCAATGCATTCCCAATTCCAGCTAAATCTGAATATCTGCATTTGCAGTTCGATTCCCCAGTGACATTGTGCCTCTGCAATCCAACACATCCATGCATATTTCGCTGCAAATGTGTTCAGCAAAATTTACACCCCTTTCGTATTTATCATTGCATTTAGCACTGCAATAATAGCAACCTATCATGAGGTTTTGTCTATGTTGGCTAACAATGTCTGACTCATATTGCAAGTCTGCTTGCTTGTGTTTGTATTTGTGTGCGTAATGCAAACCTCTCTGTCTCTGGTTCTGCTTTTCTTGTGCTGCTACTGACAAATTATACCTTTGACACTTTCGAATCCTAGTCTCCAATCGGCAATTATCAATTTGTCAGAGAGCAAATGCTTGAATGATTCCTCTTCCTTTGAGATTCATTCAAAACTTTTGCGAATATTCAGTTTTCGTTTATTTTTCACAATTTTCTGTTCGCTTTTTTCTTCCTAAAATTGTAGCGCTACTTTTTTATCTTTATTTTCTTTTCAAATTTGTGAAGATCACCTTCGTTTTCTTTTTTTCAAACTCCAAAATCTCCAATTCTTCAGATCTGATTTGTACATTTCTCATTCTTTCTCTAAATGACTTGTGCAATTTACGAATTGTGCTCTCGAATCCGATTGATTTCAGTTTCAGTCATAAAATAAGCAATGAATGCGAGATGGTTGCAGTTCTTCGTTGCTGCCCTGCCCTCTAGGCTCTGGCTCTGTTGGTGCCATGTCCTTGCCCCCTTCCTGCTCTTTTGCATCCTTCCTTCCTTCCTCCCTTTCTTCCAATTCCTTTGAAGGGAATGCCTCAATGTCTATTCGTCTTCCCTTCCCTCCCTCTCCGCCATTCTGCACGCAATTGGGCTGGTCAGTTGTGCATCCCTTCTCTTTCCGGCTAATTGCGGCTTGCCTTCCCTTTCTCTTTGTTCAAATCATTCCAAATTTCATTCTTCTTTGCAGCTCTTCAGCTTGTATCCCTCCCTTCTTCTTCTTGTCTTCTTCTCAATTAATGCTCTTCTTCTCTTCCCCTTTAATACTTTGCATTGTTCGTGATTCATTCCCTCATTGAATCGTTGAATCGTTGAATCGTTCGATTAATTGCCATTTCTCCGTTATCATTTTCATTTTCACTTCGTGGTTTCAGTGGCCGTTCGTCGCAGCCAACCGGTCACATCCCGCAATACGGCAATTATTAGTCCCCCTCACGTCGACAAACAACCCATTCCTTCCAAATGTTCAGGCATTTCGATGGATAAATTCAAGGTACGCACAATTCATTAACGATTTAAAAGAATTTACTATCAGCAGTTTATCAGAATTTTTAGACCATCCAATCCAATATCAGTTAAAATTTATGCCATTTGTGTAAAAATAATTTCTTTATGAAACACACTTTTGATCGTTATTGAGTCACACAAATTTCTTGGATAAAATTTTTCAAGTATGATAAACAGCACGTGCTAAATAATGTACATCTAAATTTTCCATTTAGGTCATTTATTTCATTTATGAGAATTTTCCAATGATTAATTTTCAGTTTCGATTCTGGCTTTGGTGGTTGACGCAAATAGTCCTTCTGCTGCGATGCGAGGCTCAGCTGCAAATCGATGTGCGGCAGGAGACCACATCGACATACGCGAATGAGACCGAGATCGGGGGACGGAAGGATGCGGAGCAGCTGGGCATTCCCAGGTGCGATTCCCACTACGACTGCGTCTTCAATGGGTACTGCATAAAGGACTCGGATGGTTATGGACGGTGCTTGTGTCCGAAGAGTTGTCCATCAAGTAAGTCAAACACTTATCCTTTTACTGAGAAGCTATATCATCTTCATCTTTGGCAACCTTGTGCAGATTTTTTAACTGCTGAATATTTTGCTGAAACAGGCAACCTGGAAGAACACACGACAGCAAAACGACAACAAGACAATGAAATAATGTCGGAAAAGAAAAATACATTTTCTCGACTCTTGGCCTATACTATTTCGTATGTCTTGTCTTCGTGTTGTCTTGCTCTTTCTTCAGATTATGCTGAAACATTATATCATTAACTTTCCGTCATCTCAATTTGGACCAAGAATGTACAAAGATAACGCGTTATTAACTCTAACGCAAACGCAAGCACAAGTCAAAAATTAGATTTTTGTACACCCCTGATCTGGACGTAACAAAATTCAATATTCAGTTGTGCCTGCGACATGTCGAAACCGAAAATTCGGCTCGAAATGTCTGATGATGGATGCAGCCTATCAGGCTCGATTCAGTCTGGCAAATCCTTCCTGCTATCAGGTACTTTATCAGATTTGTATGTCTTCTTATCCTCTAATTCCAGGGCCTGTGCGTCTGCCCACCAATGTTCGACCAGATTCTGGTCGGAGTCAACGATCCGCCTTTACGACTCAACGCCACTCTGCTGCCCTCCAAATGCGATCGACGTAAGTCATTCCATTCTTCTTTCTTTCTGTTTGTCTTTTATCTTTCCACGAGTATTTCGTGAATTCGATAATGGAAGGTTAATGACCTCATAAAATGCAACGTGTTGATCACTATCAAAGCACACAATCACAAATGATCAAATGAAAAATTGGGGCTTTGAGTTTCTTACGAGGTGTACAATTTTTAAAAGTTAATATTTTTCTTGTTGACGCTTTTTTTAAAGATGAGAGAATAATCAATGAAGTAGGTTGTTTACTTGAAGATTCAACAATAGTTATGAGCTTTGATAACTATTCGAGGCTCGATATTTCTTGATCTAAATATTGTTTTCAGGGGAATTAGCAGTGATCGGTCACGTTTATCCCTCGCCATCAGTGTACAAAGGCAGTGACGCGACTCTCTTCTGCTGCATAAATGTCGATCCGCAGGGATTCATCGACGCTTCTGCGGTACGCATAGAGAGTTCATTTGATTTTGGATAGTAATGCATTTTCAGGTAATGTTCCTACAAAACACGACATTTATGCGAGAAGCTACGAAGCACCCATTCAAAGAGGTAAAAATGTGTTATCCTCATAATGAAAATGTCTTCCATTAGCTTTATTTTCTTCCATAAATTTCCTGCTGTTTTACTCTGCAAAACAGCGAATGAACTCACAATCTTTGAAAATAGTATTTTAATCTTTTTTCAATGATCAAACTTTAGCAACAAACCGACCGAATAGCCTGTTGGGAGTTGGAAATCAAAAATGCTCAACTGTCGGACAGCGGCACATATACCTGCCTCGTCACTTCGCTGGCCTATCACGGACAACCCCCCGTTTCGGCGAATTACACTATCAATTTCGAGGTTAAAGGTTAGCCGCTGCAAAATCGTTTTTTTTTTTTTTTTAAATTCAAAAAAATAATTTTCTTCTACCAATAGATTCTGATAAATTTTCCCGTTTTTATCATGAATTTATCCAATGTAGAACACGAAAAACGCCATCATCACTGGTTTAAAAGGCCTCAAAAGATAAAATCGTATGAGAAATACGAGAAACAGAAACAGAGGCAGCGAAGTGAGTGAACATAAATGGAGTGAATGATGAACGAATAGTGCATGGAAAACGAGTGGGGTGAAACGATTCGAAGTGATTTTGTTGTGAACCTCAATTAAAATTGCTAAATTTTCTTTAAAAAAAAAGTGATGCATAGAATTCTGTAAGGTGAAAACGATTAAACCATTATAAATTTTGTGCATCATTTTACTGATTTGAACTCGTCTCATTAATTTTTTATCCACTTTTATTGAAAGATTGAGGAGTTCAAATCAAATCGTATAAACTTTATTGGAAACTCATTTATAAACGAGCATTGAATTGCATGAGCAGCTTCTAGCATTAGAAATAATTACCGCTGGCGTATTCGAGGCTAAAATTACTAGTAGATAGTAGAAATATAGCAGTAGTCTGTGATATTGTCGTTTCTGATGACGGCATTCAATAAATTTCCTAGTTTCAGTTCCTCGGATGATAAAGAATCTGAAAGTGACTACAAATGAGAAGTCAGCAAACGTAACTTGGGACGTGGAGGATGGACAGAACGAAATGGCTATTCATGTCAAGTGAGCTATTTTATGAAAAGTATTTTATTCTAGAAGAGTCTTTGAAAGGGAAGTAAGATTACAACGATTTCGTAGAATAGTTTAAAGGACTCTTCTGGAACATAAATTACTAAATGACACTGATGAAGCTGCCATTTCATATTTCATTCTCGATAATAACTTCGCCAAATCTAAACATGGCAGAAAAGTCACGAAGTTGTAACGAAAGCAGAAAAGTCAACAGCAACTAATAATTAGCATATCACTTGATGGAGTGTTTAGCTCAAGATTTGGTCGTTTTCGACGAAATAGTACACAACCTGAAGAGACTGAGTAAGAGAAAATTAGAATAATCAACCTAGTGTTGATGAATTGAGATGAGTTTGGATTGCAGAAATACAAGTTAGTAAGAGAAAGGATACAATGTCTTTCCAAATTAAAAAAATATCCTAGTTTTTCGTCGTCTTTTATACATAAATTTCGCGAAATTTCAGAATGACTTTTAAATTTTTAAAGAGTGAGTTTATAATTTCTGCATTTCAAACTCTTCGAGTGGCGTGCCCTTTGTCTCGCTCTGCAGTGCTTTCCACTTCCATTTCCATTTTGAACTTGCAATTCAGCCAGTTTTCCATTTCCTTTCGCATTTCGCACTTCGTGTCGTTGAATGGGATTCCATTTTTGCATTTTCAAACTGCACACTTTCTCCTATCTTTAGCTTGGAGGTGGATTCGAGAATATTCAGTATTTTCTACGAAAAAACATTCGAATTCTCTTCATTTAGGCATTTGCCCTGTCAGCTATCCTTCTACTCATTACCAGGAGAAGTGATAGTTCATCTGCTCATTTCAGATTGCTTCGTCGCACAGACACGAAGGGTCAGACGGTGTTCGAGCGTCCGAATGCCTCGTCGCCCGTGGTGATCGACAACCTGCGGCCGGCCACGCCCTACACGCTCTTCGTCAGCGGCTCTGATGGCTCAGATGCACATGCCACACCCTTCGAACTCACTGAACATTTCACTACGCTTGAGACAAGTAAGAAACTTAGAACATTTAACATCTGAAAATATAATATTGAAAAGCAAAATTTGAAACAAGACATGATTTTTTTTGAAAATGTAAAACCGACCTTCATGAATGATTCATGCTGGTTGATATTTGAAATTTCTCTGGTTTGATTTTGATAAAATGCCATAAAAATACTTTCCGATTACTTCATATCTGCACTTCATGAATTTGTTAAAGTTGCACATTTTTACTCGTTTTCACGATGAACTTTCAGAGCCTCTGCCTCCAAACGAAGAAGGCGTTCGAGTTCTGAATTCTGGCACGTCGCTGATTTGCGAAGTCGAATGGAAAAGTCCCCCTATTACAAATGGGAGAATAACTAAATATTATGTGAGTTCGAGACTGTGTTTATTCCTTCTATATCATTATTATCTTATCTTTGCAGGTCCGTGTTGTCGGCTCAATTCGTCGTCCTCGACCTGACGGTCAGATTGTGGCTGATCACTATCCGTCTGCCAGTGAGCAGGGGGGCAAATGTGCAAATTGGGACTCGGAGGAGAGACTCACTGATGGAATCAATCCCGTCGATTTTTCGACCGAATTCCTCTCCTGCAAATATGGACCACTCAAGGTAATCTTTACAAAATCTCAACTGCGTAAAGATATCTTAAAGTCGATGATTTCTCTTCTATTCATTCACAAAAGAAGAGTTTTGAATTTATCAAATTTTCAGCCAAATCGCAATTACACAGTGACCGTTTGGGCCGAGAACAATGCAGGTCGATCCTCCCCGAAGATATTCAGCAAGCATTGCACAACGCCATATGCTGAACCGGAACAGGTTAATTTCTAATTGACCGAGAAATTCCAACATATAACTAATTTTACAGGTAGAAGAGCCGACGACTTCAGCAGCGAACGTGACAACATTCAACCTGAATTTCGCGGGCCCTCCAGACGACACAAACGGTCCGATCAGCTGCTACTACATTGCCATTGTGCCTCTCCACGCCAATGTCTCCATCGACGCCCTGCCTCCCCCGCATGACATCATCATGGATAATACTGCGAAGGTAGGCTTTTACAAGTTATCCTAAATTATTAGAAGGACATTTCAAAGACAATTTCACTATGGCTTATCTTTCCTACTTACCGTCCTTGAACAGAATAATTACGCTAAAGTGGGCAGAGAGAGAGAGAGATGCATTCCAGGCCTTATTTCAAATAAAAATACGAAGCACACTGCATATAAAAGTGTTTGACATACTATTTCACGTAGAACTAAATGATACCAAAGATGCTTTCAATTCAACTTCTTCAATCTTTCCATTTCTTCGCTATGAATAATGATGGTATAGCGCCATTTCTACTCACAAATACTTTTCTTTTTAACTGATTTTTTATTCAGCACTCAGCTTCAATATTAATTCATTTCATCCCTTCAAAAATATCTAACTTTGCAGGTGTTCCACAACAACCTGCAAGACCCTTCACTCGACAAGAAGCGTTACTTCGCGTACGTGGCTGAGAGTTACCGAGACTTCCCCGAGAGAACAATCATTGGGGATGGCAGTCCGCTGGAGGGAATAGAGCCCTGCAATGTGCTCTATTTGAGCAGATACAAGGCCGAGGATCCTGCTTTGAGGACTGGACTGAAGTACACGGGATTTTTGATTGTGAGGGTCGACAAGGAGGATGACGATGGAAGGCAGACTGTCATCAATGCTGTGTGAGTTGTTTTTTCTTTATTATTAACGAAAAAGCTACTCTTCTCTCTTATTTTAGTCACCTTTCATGCACATCTAGATTTATGAAAAAGTATGTGTCATTGATTTATTTAGAGAAAAAGTATGGGTTAATCACTTCTTATAAAACCCATTGTCTCTCAGAAAGGAAACGGAAATCTTACTCTTTCAGGTACGAAAGAAAGCCAGGTCGTGGTATTCGCCAACTGCACTTGAGCGGTCCAGCCTATGGCTACAGTAGCTACTTTAAGCCAGTCTACCTGGACGTGGACGACAACTCCTCGGCCCTTGGAAAGGGAATGATCATCTTCGGCATCTTTCTGCTGTTCTGCCTGGCCTCCACTCTGGTCGGAGTCGTTTTCCTGCACCGCTCCGGCCATCTGTCCTCCCTGTCCGGCTGTCCCTTCTTCGCTTCTCTCCTCGAAAAGGACGTCACAGATCGAGCCCCTCTCAAGCACGACTACAGTCCCATTGTTGTCGACGATCTGCCTTCAGAGTACATAATTCGGCATAGAGACTCGGACTTCCTCTTTGCAAAGGAATACGAGGTTAGACTTTCAAATCTATAAGGCATTATTCATTTACCTTTGAATATCGAATAAATTACTGAAAATTCAGCAAACAAACGATTATTTTAGGCAATTCCGCACTATTCCCTGCCATCGACGTCCAGTGAAAGGAGGGAAAATACGAATAAGAACCGCTATAATGACATTAAAGCGTTTGACGAAAGTCGAGTCAAGTTGAAGAAGATCAACGGGGATGAACATTCTGATTACATCAATGCTAATTTCATCAAGGTATTTTATTTTCAAATAATAATCTTCTCACGTCTAATGGTCTATTTTCAGAGTTGGAATGGCAGGAAGACATTCATTGCCTCGCAAGCTCCTCTCGATTTGACGATTGTGGATTTCTGGCGAATGGTATGGGAGCAGGAGTCCTATTTGGTCATTATGGTCGCCAATCTGATGGAGAAAAATCGAGTGCAATGCTCGAAGTATTGGCCTGACGACATGCCTCAAAGGTAATTTTTTATTATTTGAAGGGGAAAATCCGAACATTTTGGCTGCATGATCATTTCTCCTAAGATCGAAGTTCTATCGGAAAAGTGAAATATTTTTTCAGTATGATACATTTCCATTGCTCCGTTTTTTAACGCTGTGGTAGTAGTAGAATACCCCGCAAATCTCAGTTGAAATAACATATTCCTCTTTAAGTAGAAGAAGCATATGGCAAAAATATTTTGGTAGAATAAGTTTTCGAATTTCCAGATACGGTGACATTCTCGTAACTCCGGCTGAAGCGACCTACTATGCAGATTATGCAGTGCGAACATTCGAAGTCACAAACACCGGCAGCTCGAGATTCTCCCCATCGAGGAGCGAATTCAACGGGTCGATAGATTCTCATCCCGACTCGGAATATGCTAATGTGCCTTCCACTCGAAATGGCAGGGCCATTGAGACTTCGTTTGGTGGAAAATGTACGTTTTTTTCGATTTAAAAAAAAACCTCCTTGTCGGAAGGTATTTTTCGATTGTTGGGTTAATACTTCTCCTATACTTAGTATGAAAGTTTTCTTCCTATTAATCAAAATTCCCGTTTGAAAAGTGAAAGAATATTCTGAGATAATGAATTCCAATTTTTTGTTTTCCTTTATGTAGCTAAAGAAAATTATTTTTAAAAATTATTTGAAACACGATTATCTTCTTTGGGAGTGAGTTTACCTAGAATTTTTCCTATAAAATTTGCGTTCTTAGAAGTGATCAATTTTCATTTCATCTAATAAAATGTTCATATTCCAGCCCGAACAATCCTCCAATACCATTTCCAAAACTGGAATGATTACCGCGCTCCTGAATGTTCGACAGGGTTGTTGCGATTCGTTCACAAACTTCGTCAGTTAACTCAATACAACGAGTATCCAGTGATTATACATTGCAGGTTAGAAATATATTTCTTTTATTCCCGACTCATGAATTATGTTTCCAGTGCGGGAGTAGGTCGAACGGGCACATTCATAGCGATCGACTCGATGTTGGATCAGTGCATGGCAGAGAAGAAGGCCGATATTTTTGGATATGTCGCCAAACTCAGGAAACAACGCAATCTCATGGTTCAGTCACAGGTAATTTCAGAGTTTTTTATTTAACAAGGAACTTTTAAAGGAATATGAGTGAATTTTCAAATCGTGAAGTACGTGTTTTTGGTAAAACTCGAATTGTGAGAACTTTCAACCTTTTAGATTCATAGCTTTGCATTTGTGAACTTTTTCCTCCGAGTTCTAAAATTGCATAATTTACTTATCTT
>LIAE01006782.1:80896-149002 GCA_002287525.1 Diploscapter pachys | reverse complement strand
AGGACAGAATGCGCATACAGGAGAACAACAAACCCGAAATCTTCGAAACTATTCGGTAATTTCGAAGATCTTTGAAGACAGATGACATCCTGTACTCATACATTGTGATCTACGAATATCATTACATCTGAAGCTAGCATCAAATATAGCGAGTACGATCGTCAGAAATTTCATGCGATCCATCTTATACTTTGCATCGTCTGACGAAAGTGTTCTCTAGGTCTAAGAAGAATAGAAATCCGCTAGCTTATCTTCTTTATTAAAAATAATGCTATGATCCGGATCCAGTCATGGTTTAACACATTTTAGGACGATCTTTGACATCGACGCGCGAGCCCAGCAGGAGGCGATTAAGCAGGTCAAGCACAGCATCCTCGAGGGGAGTAGCAAATGGAGTGCAAAAATTACCCTGAATGGTGAATTTTCTCGAAGAAAAAGTAGTGCATCTTATAATTTCAGTCAAATGCGCCCAAGGGCTGATTGCCAAAGACAAGACCGGCAAGAGTGACCCGTACGTCACCGTGCAAGTCGGGAAGACGAAACGACGCACGAGGACGATTCACCAGGAGCTCAACCCGGTCTGGAACGAGAAATTCACCTTGTAAGCTTAACCTCTTGGTTTATCGGCAGTCGTCCATCCATTTAGTGGACCAGAGACTAAAGTAGTAAATAGTACTTTCTTATCTTCTCCTTATTTGCTACATCTTTTTCCTTTTGGAAAAAAGTTTATATGACTTTGCATGAAACCGAATTTCATTCTGAATCGACCAGCTGGTATCTTATTTTGCGGAGGCAAAAATTTCAGCGAGTGCCACAACTCGACGGACCGCATTAAGGTCCGTGTCTGGGATGAGGACAATGACTTGAAGTCCAAGCTGAGACAGGTCCGGAAAAATCTTCGAAAATCTCAAAAATCCCCGTAAATTGCAGAAATTGACCCGAGAGTCGGACGACTTCCTCGGTCAGACTGTCATCGAAGTGCGCACGCTGTCGGGTGAAATGGACGTGTGGTACAACTTAGGTAGGGCTCAACTATAATGTTAGCTGCGACAAATAATGATAATTTATAAACCTCATAGCATCCATTCACAACTTGGAAGAAATAGGGTAGAAAACGCTATCTTTCTTCGCACTATTTTACCATGTCTCGTGGCCTGCAGGTTTCTTTAAACTTATCTCAGCTACCTGACTGGTGACTTATTTTCCTAAATAGCCTGTCCTATGGATAAAGTTGTCAAAATTCAGAGAAGCGTACCGACAAATCGGCCGTCTCCGGCGCTATCCGCTTGCACATCAGCGTGGAAATCAAGGGAGAAGAGAAACTCGCGCCATATCACGAGCAATACACTTGCCTGCATGAGCATCTGTTTCAGGTAAATTGAGCAATATTTTAGGAATTCAATTCCTTGATCAAATATTATACATGCATACTCTATCTGCAAATATTCATGGTTAAAAATATTCTCATGGATATTTTGAAAGAAAAAACTTTCAGCACCACTGCAACGACGACAAGGTCCGATTGCCCGAGTCTCGCGGAGAGGACAGCTGGAAGATCTACTTCGATGAAACCGGCCAGGAGATGGTGGAAGAATTCTCGATGCGATATGGCGTGGAGACGATCTATCAAGTAAACTATCTGGATTTAGAAATCTTATGATATTACCTCTAAATCTTTCTAATCTTACTTTGCATATAGAAATTTCATTAAATTTAGAGTATATTGAACCGACTAAAAATTAAATCCTTTTCAGGCAATGACCCACTTTGCCTGCTTATGTACGAAATACATGTGTGCAGGGGTACCCGCTGTGCTTTCAACGTTACTGGCGAATATCAATGCGTAAGAAATTGAATTTTTAACCTGAAAAAGGCCACACATTTCAGGTACTACGCTCATACGACGGCGACGTCAGCGGTGTCGGCATCAGATCGATTTGCCGCGTCGAACTTCGGCAAGGATCGATTCGTGAAATTACTCGACCAACTCCACAACAGTCTCAGGATAGATCTGTCCATGTATAGGGTAAGTTTATTGATACTTTGATGGGTTTTCAATATGTAAAACTACCAATCAGCTGAAACATAGATTATTTTAGTCTGGTTTGGCTTTTCTAAATTAAACAAATGAACATTAATATGATTTTTGGATTTGTAGTATCAAAATTTCTTCTTGAAAGTGTACTGATATCATATCTTGAAAACATAAAACAATCTTGTCGAAAGAATTTGTGAGCATACTAAGAGTAATATCTAGATCTAAATTCATATTTACGACTTTGGAAGTTTCAAAAATGATTCCTATTTGCACTTCCGACTAAAATCAACTTCATCCTATCTCTTATTTCCTCCAAATACAATTCTTATCTTCTTCACTAGTCTTTCAAACTGCCGGATTCTCATATTTATTGCCTAGGAAACGAGGAAAGGGTGCTGGAAGCGAAGGAATTTAGATAAATTCTCTAATCTAATGTTTAAATATAGTCTTGAAAAATCGTCTGGAATAATCCATGAGATTTCTAATATTGAACAGTTGACGCAGTTTTATATGAAACAGGGCAAATGAACGCACATCCTTTCACAAAAGCTCAATGGTTTTGTGACGAGAATCAACGAAATGATGATAATCAGTGAATTGTGAAAATCTAGAGGGAATAAGTTATCATCCGATAATCAAGCTAGAACCTATGAAATGGTCACTTTGGTTATTGTTAGCAGAGCTATTGAACTCGGACTCAGACTTACTAGCGAATCCGAGTTTGGTCTGAGTTTTAAAACTTTAAATCAATAATGTTAATGAGATTTGAATTGTGAAGATTCGTTATTAAATTTATTAGTTGGATGTCTTACATCTATTTACCCTGAATGTATATTTTCATTATATCAGCTAGCGTTTTTTTCGGATTTTATGGGATTTCTGATTGGCCAAAAATATCCTCTTTGAAAGATTATCTCATCTTGTTTGGAGCGCATATCTTTAATCAAACCCGAAAAACTTTATTATTCTCTTTAGTAGTCCAGAGGAGTTATCTTGAATTTGGATTTTTATACCACTACCTTCTGGGTACACAATAGTATAATCTCAAAACTAATGAGGTTGATTTAGCAGAATATTCAAATTAGACTCACAAATATCTAGGTCTAATTTACCTCGTGAGATATTTTTTCTAGGGCTACAATTTACAAGGTATTCGTAAAATTCTTTAAACCGAATATTTTGGACGTCAAAAATTCAAGTTTCCATTAGATATATTGGCTTTTGGTTTTAGTTTTCTGAAAGTGCTGAAGAACGAAAGAATTTCATTTTTTCATGCATTTTTGCGAGAAAAAACTACTGAAGAAACATTCGCTTTGGTGCACCCTAAAATTGTACCCGAATTAGTGCTTTTATCGATGAAATGATGGTGCTGGCGACCTTATTCTAATTTATTTTGACAGGCGCTCGTCATTTTGGTGATTTTTGAGATGTTCTGAATATTGCAGAGATTTTGCCGAACCAATTAGGAAATTTGCGATCTTCTTAAATCAGATTTAGCACAATGTGGCATTGAGTTTTGATGAAACTAGAATAAAGTTAAATCCTGAAAATTCAAGATTAATTTAGCTATCATTCATTTGTGCAACATTAGCTTTTAAATTACGCAAAATCCATGACTAAACTTTCACTCTAATTTGACAATTTCATTCTCTACTCTTCTCTTAGTCGTCACTCGTATCGTATTACCATTCTTTCTGAGATTTCATCTAAGACTTACATCTTCTATATATCCTAATTTTGGAAAGACTTATCTCAACCAGATTTCTTATTCTATGCTTTATCACATAAGAGGAAATTCCTGAATCTTCCGAAACCCCGGTTGGAATATGGCACAGGAATTTTGTCTAACATCCTACACATTTACGTCTTTGCCTTGAAGATAATCCGTATTTGCAAAGACTTTTATCTCAAAAAGTGAATTTTATCCTCAGCTTTATTCAAAATCACGACCCATCTTTTATGGCTGAAAAATATAAGATTTACGATATGATATCAGTATCACTCTGCAGAATTAAAGTTTATTTGGAAAACTCATAACTTTACAACTTCACAACTATCGCAATTGTACTATGGTTAGGAGAGGGTAGTAAAGATAGGAGAATGCTTCCCGTCTTTTCCTATACTACATATTTCAAAAGTTGTGAACTAGCGGATTTTTCAATCTACCGATTCAAAATATTATTTTTTCTTAATTTCCAAATTCCAGAACCATTTCCCGTCTTCATCAGCTCCCAAACTACAGGACCTCAAGTCCACCGTAGACCTATTAACCTCGATCACGTTCTTTCGTATGAAGGTACTTGTTTTTTTTTCTAAATTTATAATCTGAACTATATTTTCAGGTACTCGAATTGGCGAGCCCACCGCGAGCGTCGAATGTCGTGCGCGAATGCGCTAAGGCTTGCATGCAGGTAATTTTCAAATTTAAAACTTTCTCAAATCTCATGATCTTCACCACTCTATTCTCTCAACTGTTTCAGCATAAACTTTTCTTACAACTATAAAATATACAGTAAATCAAACAAACATGCTAGATTTTATATATTCAATAGCCAAGATTTTTTGATAAATTTACAACTATGCTATTTTTCCAGCAAACCTACCAACTGATCTTCGAGTCGTGCTGCGAACAGGGCGGTCCGACAGCCGACTCTGTCCGATTCTGGTTCGACTTTCTCGACTACATGATGCGTGTTATTGAAGATGATAAACATATCTACACGCCCGTGCTCAATCAATTCCCACAGGTAAGAACAATGATAAATAATCATAGAATGATATAGACTATATATAATTTATTCAGCTATGTAATCAATTTCATCGGGGGTGTTGCTGTTCAATTGCCTAAACCAAAAAATTAGTCGAATTGCGAACATTTGTAAAGTTCATATCAGATGACACCAATTAAATATTTCTTCTTTTTATCTATAAAATCGATGCTTTTTTTTATAAATAAAATAGTTGTCTATTTATGACAACAATTTCAGGAGCTCAACGTCGGTCAACTCTCAGCTGCTACACTCTGGCAAATGTACAAAACAGATCTGCAAATTGCTTTGGAGGGTAAGCTTCTGAAACATTAATAATGAAAAATAAGGGATTTAGAACACGCGACCACAAAGAAATGCTCAACACCCGAATATATGAACCTGTACTTCAAAGTCAAGGGCTTCTACTTCAAATACGTCGCCGACATGCCGCAGTACAAACAGTCCATTCCGGAGTTCCCTGCGTAAGTGTTTTCAACTTTATTTATATATTAAGGTAATTAAAATTTTATATACCATCTTCTCAGTCACTGCTCTGATATTTTTCATTTCCTACAAACAACTTTTTGTAATCGATATCAAGTAGTTTGAAAATGGACGGAAAAGTCTATCTTTGAAGTGAAAACTACAAAATAAACCTGGAATTTTTGATGCATTAAATGTTTGTGAAGAGTGTTCATGCCTCAGCAGACAATGTGTTGATGCGCTCATGCTTGAATACATCGTTATTTCATGTTATTCCGGGCTTTTTGAGTCATATAAACGCTGTTTTTTCAGCTGGTTCACCCCATTCGTGATGGATTTCCTCAACGAGAACGACGAACACTCCATGGATATTCTCCGCAATGCCTATAATCGGTATTTTTATTTTTATTAGAAGTTTTCATAGCAGATAAGAATGATTTTATATCTACCTAGAATTCGTATCTAAAAGTAAGTGACGAAGATAATACTGTTTAACAAACTATCATGCAGATTATATGCTGATCTCAATGATGACATCATGATATCATAATTTTATTGATGATATTAATTTTAGCGACAAGTCCGATAACTTCCCGCAAACCTCAGACCACACGAAATTCTCTAACAGTGTCGTCGATGTCTTCACGCAGCTCAATGAGGCTCTCAAATTGCTCAAGCAGGTATGAACTAAAAGCTCCTTTTTGTGCTCAAATTTCTAATTTTTAGATGGACTGTCCCAACCCCGAGGTATGGGCGGACATGATGAAGCGGTTCAGTAAGACCCTAAATAAAGTGAGAAAAATCGATATCTTGATTTTTTGAAATGCAAAAAATCTAGGTCCTCCTCGCCTACGCTGACATGGTGCAGAAAGACTTCCCGAAATTCGCTCACAACGAAAAACTGGCCTGTATTCTGATGAACAACGTGCAGCAATTGAGGTTGAAAATAGACGGGAATTAAAATTTATGGAGATATTGCAGGGTTCAACTCGAAAAGATCTACGAGAACATGGGCGGTGCGGAACTCGACCCGACTGCGAGTCAAGTGCTCACGAATCTGCAGAAGAAACTCAATTCCGTGCTCGATAAGCTTTCTGCACAGGTTAGAATTTTTATTCGAAAACAGGAAATTAACTTGAATATATCCATCCTCAAATAGAAGATACTCATACAAGTTTTGAACACAACTCTCATTCTCACAAAAAAGATCATCTTCAAATCCGTTTTTTCGCTGAAAGGGTTTGCGGTTCATGGGGCATATTTGGTAACTCGGAAATCTCGTCACTTTATGAGATAGTATGTAAAAGTGAAAGAGTCTTTCTCCTACATTTCCCTGTCCCCTCCTATGCCTACATACTATTTCACAAAGTAGCGAGGTTGCGAGATTTTCGAATACCCACATATTTTACACATTATAGGTATCTCTAAAGGATGGGCTTCATTTATTTACAGGACATAAAATAACTATTCAATTCTAAAGAGCTTAATTTCAGTTCGTCGTGACCCTCGAGCCTCATATCCATGAGCAGACCAACAAACTTGGTGTTCTGCTTTCGAAGATCAAGGGGCCGCAGCTGCAGAAGACGCAATTGACTGCTGTAAACAGACAAAGACTCAGATGCTTTTAATTTGAGAGATTTCAGGAAGTCGATGCTGTTTTGGAGCCGTTAATGGAACTACTCGAGGGCTCCCTCCAACGATACGCTCAGCAATGCGAGAAGACCGTGCTCAAGTATATTCTTAAGGTAAGAAAGTGAGCGCTAAGAATAACTTAGGAGGAGAAACTTTTAAACTCATTAACCTGACTGAAAATAAATTCCAGATCAATCATAAGCGAAATTTCCTCTTTCTTGTTCCAATTTAAAATCTCAACTCGACCTAGCAAAGAATGAATTATGTTTTAGCTTGTTTCTAGCGAAGTCATAGAGCATAATCTGAAAAAAAAAACTATTTTAGGAACTTTGGAGAATCACGATCATCAGCATGGAGAAACTCGTCGTCTTGCCGCCACTGGCTGACAAGGCGGTAAATTCCAAATTCTTCAAATGATTATCGAATTTTCAATTTTCAGCTATTGAAGCAGCTGCCTCAGGCAAAGATTCAAGATGTGACGAAAATTATGTCTACCAACATTCAGAGCATCAAAGGCATGAGTTCAGTTAAGGAGATGATGGTAAGAGTTCGGATTTTGACAGAAATATTGATATGAGATCTCTAAATCTAAAGATATACAATGAATAGTCGCAACTATCTTGTGCATTTTGACAATGTTTGTTTAGTCCAAATTTATCATATATTGCGAAAAAGCCATTCTACGACGATTTCAGGACATTGCCCGAGACTCTGAGCGCTCGCTGACACCGAAGCAGTGCACGGTCTTGGATGCCGCACTGGACGCGATCAAGGAGTGCTTCCACGCTGGCGGGCAGGGACTCAAGAAGTCGTTCTTCGAGAAGAGCGCCGAGTTACAGTCGCTCAAATACGCCTTGAGTCTGTACACTCAGACCACCGAACAGCTCATCAAGACGTTCGTCACCAGTCAGAAGCAGCAGGGTAAGTATAGGATAAAGATTGTGAAATGCTAGCCGAAAACTAAATTAACGTTCTTATTAGAAGAATCATTTTCTTCGAAAATTATCGTCCTCTGAAATAGAACATGTAAAAAGATGCTCAGAACAACTCTAAACAATTCTTTGATTCAGATTTGCCATCACAAGAACAACCCGTCGGAGAAGTCAGTGTCCAGGTCGATCTCTTCAGTCATCCAGCCACCGGCGAGCAGAAAGTCACCGTCAAGAGTAAGCAAACAGTTATAAGCGATAATTTTAACCGAATTCATGATTGAGAACATAAGCCATAATGATCAGGGATGTGCAAAGATCGAATTTTTGAATTGCGTTCGCATTTTCGTTTTAACGCAAAATCTCCAAAAAGTTAGGATTGTGCGTTAGCGTTTAACGCAGTGCCCATCTGAGTTTGTGTTTGTGTTAGAGTTATTTGTTAACACGTAATCTTTGTACACCCCTGATAGTGGTGGATAAAATAACAAGTAAAAATGGGAAGAAGTGTTGTTGTAAAATTGCTTCCGCTCCCAGCCCATTAAATAATACCCTATTTGCAACAATGGAGAGAAAAATGACGCTATTTGCAATTTTCAGTTCTGGCTGCGAACGACCTCCGCTGGCAGACATCGAGTGTGTTCAAGCCATTCGTCGAGGTCCATCTCGTCGGACCGCATCTCTCCGACAAGAAGCGCAAAATGGCTACCAAGAGCAAGCCGGGCAACTGGGCGCCCAAATTCAACGAGACTTTCCACTTGTACGTCACTTTCATATGATGATAGCTTTTTCTTCTGAAACGTGCAAATGTTTCTATTAGGAAAATGTTGAAGATCAAGAGCGATCAGGAATTCATCATCTTCTTGAGAGTTTGAGATCTTCACCTTCATATTTTTCAATTTGAATATTTGAGTCTTACTTGTACACTATGAGAATCATCTTCTTCCTTGATGATCTGAATCCACTCTTCGAAAGAAGTTTGCATAATCTGAGAATGAGATTTTCCAGCTAATCACGATAAAACGAAAGATTCTATCTAAAAATCATCCAATTTCAGCTTCTTGGGCAATGAAGGCGAGCCCGAGCACTACGAGATCATGTTCCAGGTGAAGGACTACTGCTTCGCCCGAGAGGACAGAATCGTCGGCGTCGGCGTACTTCAGCTGGCCAATGTCGTTGAGCAGGGTCAGTCTACAATGAAAATGCTAACTTTTAGCATATTTCTCATCTTTATCCATCAATGGCTTTTAATGAACTGATTTATCCCTCAGCTTTCAAAGTGATTAAAGTTGTTTGAGAATTTCCCTTTCTGAATCTTCACAAATTTTCCTTGCCAAATAAGTTCCTTCTGACAATGAGTTGTTATCGGAGAGAACGAGATTTAGAGAAAAACCTTCGTATCTTCAAATGATTTACTAAATTTAGCCGGTTCGTGCGCCATGTGGGTGCAGCTTGGTCAGCGTCTATACATCGACGAGACAGGCCTCATTCTGCTGAGAATTCTCTCGCAAAGGCAGAACGATGAGGTGAGTAGAAATGAGCCTAGTCTCACTGAAATCATCAAATAATTTTAAACCTCAGGTTCTAGGGCGATTTATAGCAATACTTATCGGGAATTTCTCGTGGAACTTTGTTGCAAATTGCCCTAGACTCTGAAACTCCATATTATGTGCACTTTTCCCTCTCATTCATGTAAAATTTAACTCGAAAGATAAGTTTTTAGGGCAAATCGTAATGTTTTCTTATTTATCACTACATTAGTCTTCAAACTGAATACATTTTTACTTGAAAAAATAAAATTCAAAAACTGACAACAAATTTAAGGTGGCCCGAGACTTCGTCCGTCTGAAGTCCGAGTGCCGTCACGAATGCGAATCCTCTCTCACCGCTCCGGCTCCAGGAGCGGCGCCGTAAAATTTGATGTGCAAATTTCCGGTCATATCATATGACATTTATTCTTACCATGATGCTAAATTGCTCTCTCCAAGTACTGTACAATTTGTTGAGTCGAGAGTCATTTTGCGATAGATTTTGCATAGTCACCTCAAAAACTCGTCAAATCGTCTGATTTGAAGACACTTGTAAAGAAAAATGTACTTTTTTTCTCAAATAAGGCGAAGCTATCGTCTAGAAAGTTTGGAATATTGCAATATGATCTAGATAAAGCGAATTCCCAGTACGTTGGCGATCCTTATCTTTCCGACGTGTATTTCTCAAATCCAGTGTTTTATCTCGTTTAACTATCTTACTAATCGCGATTGTAATGCCATAATTTTGGAATATTTAATCAGTTTATTGTAACAACATCCCGGTGCTAGATAGCAATTTTTATCCTAAAATTCAATATTTTAGGTCGAGTTCTTTCGATTGGAGATAGTAATTTATTGCGAAATTTATGATTGATTACATGATATTTTAAGGGTATCATTTCCGCCAAGACTATGAACACAAATATCTATCAAGATGACAGATTTCTAAGCATTATTCGATTAGATAGTCGCTAATTCGCCCTTTGAACCTTGTTTTCATCGGTTATTGAAGTAATTTTTACAAGGCTGCATTATTTTCGTTCGAATATTTGCAAATAGTGGACAATATTTGGAGTTTTGACACAGTTACTATACTAAAAATTAACTTTTCGAAGGTCAAAATTATCGAACGAAGAATATTTTTGCCATGCCCGATAGCTTCCAATATTGGCTATTCACTAAAGGATCAAATTTATGGATAGTTGAACGGCGTTTCAGGTATTTTGCTTCACCAATAAGACATAGTTAGATTGGAGCACAAGTGCCGTGAAGTTCCGAATTCTTGTTCACTTTTCACATTTTCCCCCGCTTTACTCCAAGTGCCTTTCCCCAGAAAACTTCTCTCACACGACTCTACTTTCTGTGGATGTTTTCACCAAATTTTATTCGGACAAACTCGATGAAATAAAGATTTTTTACTTAAAATGTGAATAAATTGATACAGTATCGACAATGATTCTGCTAGCAATAAGTCTTGGTATAAGAAGTCGACGAGAAAGATGTTTCACGTATTGACAGAATTCTATAATTCTCAATTAATTTATGCAGGAAAAAACGAAAAGCTATTCTCAACGATGAGCCTGTAAAATTTACCGTGAGATCATACGGTAACGAATTTTCTAACTCCTTTCACGCTCTTTTCTTTCCCCATTCTTTTCTTCCTCGCTTCTTTTCGTCCACCCCATTTCTATCATCTCGTTTTCGCTTTCTTCTCTCTCCCTCTTCTTTTTGCTGCAAATTTCTGACACGAGACGACACGATACGGTCATGTTGTGTATTTCGAAATGATACAACACGATTTCAAATCGCGTCAAAAATTTGCAGCCCTGTATGTGAGTTTAGAAAAAAAATCAACAAAATTGAATTGTTCAAAAATTGTGATCAATCTAATTTTAAAATGGTAAAATTTCGCAGAAAAATGAAAATGTTTGAAAACTTATAATTTTGATAATGCTTATTCGAAAAGTTTCAATATAATTATAATCTCAGCTCAACATTTTGACAATTATAGATTGATGGATATCTTTTTCATTGAACAATGCAGATGAATCCCGTTTATACGTGTAGATTGTGCTTTACTTTTTTCATAAGATAACCGTACGTACAATTACCCCTCACCATTCTTGGATGTCTTCGAGAGTTATCTGTATCATTTTTATTGAATTTTTAATAATAGTTGAATAAAGATAATATTCATAAAATATAATATGGCAAGTAAAAGGGCTACATAATATTAAACTGCATTATTTACATTTTAATCTTCCCATTTCTCGCCACTTATTCGTTTGTGGATCATATTCCTCGATTGAATTACACAAATTTGTATCTAGTTCTTGAAATCTAAGTTAACAAATATTTCTTATAAATATATGCACAATCTCAGCTCACCCTCCGACTGCATACAATTTCCCGTTAGCGACAGTGAGCGAATGATTCACTCTTACATAATTCATATCAGCGATTCGAGAAATTCGACTGTCAACTGAAGCTGAGGGGTCGAAACATAAACAGGATTTGAATACTTCACCACTAAATATATAATGATACATTATTTATCATACAAAATTAACGACTTCTCTCCTCCAGTTATGTAAATTTTTCCATTTAGCGATGTAACTCCGAAAGAAGCTCGTTGTTCTGAAATCTCTCCAATTTCAATCCATTCCCATTCATCGTCTGATAACCGATATATCTTTCTACTTTCGCTACCATCAATAACTGAATATCCATGATTACAATAATGAACATGCTATAATGTGACCGTATAAAATTTCATCGCATGTTATTGCTTGAACACCACTAATTGGAAGAGGAAAAGCAGATCCTGTTTGCCATGTTCCATTCATTAAAACCTGAATAAATTATTTAACGAATTTTCATTCGATCTTCTTACATCAATTCGACTCGTATATTCCTTTGATTCAGGATCCTTTCCACCCAAATAATACAATTTATTTTTAAAATAGGCCACAGATGCAAATTTACGCCATTCAGGAGGATCTGGTCCTGTAAAATTCTTTGAATCGATCATTGATGGATTTGTTGATAAGACCTTCGGAAATTTGTCGAGTATTCAAATCATATATTTCAAATGATGTAATTATGTCGCTAATTCCTCTAATTGCAAAAATCTGAAGCTTAAGAATTATTCAAAATAACGAACATAAGAATTCACTTTATTCTGTGTAGTTGCTACTTCACATGGCATATACCAGTTGTGGAATTTTGCAATCTCTTCTACTGAGTAGGTATGTGAATTGAACAAGATTATTCTTCCTTCATTTTTTTGATTATTTCGATAACAAACTAAATTATTACGAATCGTTTCAAAGTCTCTTACTTAGCTTTCAACGTAATTTCTTACGATAAAATAAAATGTTATGCGAATTATTGAATGGACTGTCTCCACCAATTTGTGAATTATTGATATTTCGGGGTAATTCAACCATTGTATTAATTGATGGCATTGCGATTCCTTTCTGTAATTATCACTTCCATTTTAATAATAAGTTATTTATTTTCAAACCTCTAAAACATCTACAATCGCAGCTCCGTGAGTTACAGTCTCTTCTAGAAGAAAAAATGCGGCGATAAGGCAGAGATAAAGTCATCGCCGCTCGATATCCCCGCGGCGATGACTTTATCTTTGCCTTATCGATGTGTTATTGATGCGCAGTGATTTATTTCAAGCCATGTAAACCAACGGAATATTATTATCGTTGTATTCATTTAAGACGGTCTATGAAATAATCGGCTCTCTATAGAGAGAAGTGTGACCAGTGACAAAAGTTTGATTTTTTCGAGGTTTTTAGTAGTTTCTGACTGTTCTATTTGAAAATCATAATTTTGCCGATAGTAAGTCTATTTTGTTCACAAATTTGCAAGAAGCATAGAGGACGCAAGTGATATTCCCGATTTGAAGGCAGAGTTATGAAAGTATTTTTCTAGGAATCTGTAGGATTAGACAGGGTTATAGCAAAAAACGCATGAAAAACGGATCAGTGTAACCAAAAATATGAATTTCTGAAGACGACGATCCGAAACCCTTTTTTTGCGAGCGAAAAGCGTGCTTTACCTTTGCAGTGAATAGAGCAAAAACTTTCAAAAGGAGAACAGTCCTGTAGGGGTGTTTGTTTGAATTTCTTTGCTTGTTTCTGGAACACTCTGCAGTTTCTAAGGGTTTTTATCATTCCCAAAATGATAGACCATGCCCATTCTGCAATTTGAACGCAAAAGTCCATGAAACAAGTGCCAAATAGCTTTGCATTGCGTTATTTCATTTAAAAAACTGATTTTTGGGCTTATATTTTTGTATTTTGACCGAATTTTATGGGATTGTCTGTTTGAGATAACCAGAAAGGACTGCTCTTTCATATTCAGCTTGAGAAAATGGTGAGCGAGGTCTGCAAGGCTCAAATGAGCGATTTACAAATTTTAGTGTACGTTTTGCTCGACCCAAGTCGTGTTTCGGAGGCATATTCCGGAAGCAAAAATGTTCCTTAGGCTTATTCTAATAGCGGGAACAGAAAAATCAGAAAAAAACAATTCGCAAGTTTTCTAGAATTTTTTGAAAAAGTAACAAAAAATCGCTTTGACTTTGGCTTCATAGTGTGGGCGGAACCTGCGCTCTCTAATAATAGATTCTTGTTTAACTATTGTCTAAGAATATACTTACGTTCATCAGGTTTTAGAAGCTTGGGCTGTTTCCGGAAATTAGTCATGCTCTCCAAAATCGAGCTATAAATGTCATCAGCCTCTGGATCCGGGATCATAGTTGCACTTGAAGAAAAAGTTTGAAATGATTGTGCAGATGTAGATGGAAGTTGTGATTGTTCGGTAAACTGCGGAACTCTGAGGCTGGGAACAGTATTCCACGACTGGTTTGTGTAGTGAGAAGTGCTTGATGTCTGTTTTTGTACAAATTAAATAGTGTACCAATTGATAACAAACCTGCACGGGTCCAGGAGCTTGCATTTGAACGAATGGAGGTGCCCATGGCTGGATTGTTCGGTCGAAGGCGTTTGTTACCTGTTGTTCGTCAAAATTGAAGACGAGGTATCATTTGATACAGACCTGCATAGGCTCTAGAACTGGCGTTTGAGCGAATGAAGGCGATATCCATGGCTGAATTAATTGGTCAGTAGTATTTGAAGCCTGGATTTGCGAAAAATTTCCAGGCGTCAATGCACTATGTGTCGCGAATTGAAAATGTCTTCGTTGCGGAGCTAAACTTTTCATTTTTGTGAAATGGGGTCTATTCTTACCGTTTCGCATTTCAACGCCTTGATCATAATTGATGGAAGCTAAATTAGATTTTAAACTTTGTTTTCAGAGTAAAATGTTTGAAACTAAATGTTTTACTATGAGCTTTATTATCTTTTATTAAGACTAGATTGGAAGCATTCTGAATTCTGCTGTCTGTCAAATATTGTTATTCAATGCTCAGTTAAGAAGAGCGGAGTTGCTCGTTTATCATAAATGATTTTAGTCTAACACTTTGAAAAGATTAAGACATAGTTTTTGAGAGGTTCAACCAAAGAGTGACCAGTAGCAAAAGTTCTGTTCTTGTTATAAATAATGTAAAAATACAGGCGAAATTTAAATATGAAGTTTGTTCAAAAGAAATATTGTTTTAACTTACCTGATAACTCTTGGATATGCTTAAAAAACGAGGAATACAGATTAGGAAATCGAATAAAACACCGAAAGTTTGAACATATTCAACCCCTCACCATTCTCATACCACCCGCTTTGGACTGCCTGCTGGTCGAGTTTGAGCTTGCAGATGTAATCTTCGTCGTTGATCTGTTTGAAGAGGGGCTTGGTCGTGTTCCTTGTCGGAGAGTTTCTCCTGAAGATATAATGAATACAAAGAAAATCAGTATTTATATTCAGAAAAATTGATCCTCTGGATAAGTTATCCTGGAAATAAATTACCTCGTAGATAAGTGTTGAAAAGTTACCATTTGAGATAAACTATAGATAGGCTATCCAAGGGGATAAGTTATCTCAAAAGATCAGTTTTGAATAGGGATACAGGCATGAATTTCTTCAGACCAATTTCTGCCAATGTTTTCGCATTTACTAACCAGAATATCATAAAGGCTTAGGATTTTAAAAATATCAACTTTCTATTTTGCGTGCAATAAAACTTGTTTACTTACAGAGCATGTTCGATTTCTTGGTAGATCAACTGAATCCACTGATCCGCTGGCATCTTCATGCCTGTTTCGGAGCCTTTTGTTGCAGAATTCGGTTTCATTTCGATTAATTTGATCACTCCAGCTGAATTGACTGGTTGTTTCAAGAGCTCAATAGGAAAGTTTTTCCTTACCTGCGATTTTTGCGGAAATTTGTTCAGGGAATTTGGTCATTCCGGGCTTGAGTTTCTGTGCTGCTGTGTACGTGAGTGGGTTGTCGTGTTTGAAGAGCTGAATATTAAAATTTTATTTAATATACACATAATTTGAAGAGAAACTCTTCTTTTGTAATTTCGAATGAAAATTCAATCTTTCTGATGCAATTCGCAATGTATTTTCTTCTTAGAAATATTATGAGCATGTTTATTCACTTAAAATAGTCTTTTGATTGCATAGGACTATTCAAGAAATCACTAAATTCATTTATTCATACCTGAGCCATCAGGCACACAACAGTCTTTCGGATCATGTCGTTGATTCCGTAACAGACTTTTTTGTTTCTATTGTAGAGGATTCCACACTCGATGGCTGCAGCTCTGATGTTTCCGAGTCTGAAGTCCGGATGCGAGACGAGCGAGTCGTCCTTGTCGGTGAGCAGAGACGGATTCAGCTGGTACATGTCGTACATGTCGTTCACGGTCCCCTGTTTGCCCTTCTTGGCTCGCTTCGGTCTGGGTTCGTCGTTTGGAGTCTTGCCTTCGATCTGAGAAGGGCGTTTTTCGATGTCGTGAGGACGTGCCGAATTCTGAGAGTTAAACTTTGAAAGGGGTGAAATTTTAAGAGTGAATGCCCAAGGAGAGTCAAAGTCGAACGGATCAGGAATTACTCAACTTTGACAATTTTTATATTTCTTTAGTTTCGAAAGCTCTAATCTTCCCCGCTATCCTTCTTTTCGTATTCCACTAACACAGTGCTTTGCTCTCTCTTTTCCTTGTCCGGTGAGACCCTCTAAAAATGGACTCAAAAATCGATCTTCTCTAATTTTGCATTAATTTTTTGAAAATGTTCTCCGTTTATATCGTCAAAGATATTTCGACGAGTTTTTCAGTAAATAACTATTTTTAAATAATACATAGAAAGAAAAGTAAGTTTTTTTCTGGAAAAAATGACGTCGGACAGCCTAAAGCACTGGCTAAATCTCCAGATTTTGCTGTCTTTTCGATTTATTGAACGATATCAGATTTTGTAAATGGAGGGATTACCTCTGAGCTTTCTCCTGGATTTATTTTCTTTATTTGTGGGTAGAGTTCATTTAATTGCTGTGATTTTTCTATGTCAGATTCTATTGGTTCCACAAATTCTCCGACTTCTCGCCATTCATTCGTTTGTGGATCATATTCCTCGATTGAATTACACAAATTTGTATCTAGTTCTTGAAATCTAAGTTAACAAATATTTCTTATAAACATATGCACAATCTCAGCTCACCCTCCGACTGCATACAATTTCCCGTTAGCGACAGTGAGCGAATGATTCACTCTTACATAATTCATATCAGCGATTCGAAAAACTCGACTATCAACTGGAGCTGAGGGGTCGAAACATAGACAGGATTTTAATATATTGCTACCACTAAATATATAATGATACATTATTTATCATACAAAATTAACGACTATTTTCCTCCAGTTATGTAAATTTTTCCATTTAGCGATGTAACTCCGAAAGAAGCTCGTTGTTCTGAAATCTCTCCAACTTCAATCCATTCCCGTTCATCGTCTGATAATCGATATATCTTTCTTTTCCATCCATCAATAACTGAATATCCATGATTACAATAATGAACTTGCTATAATGTGACCGTATAAAATTTCATCGCATGTTATTGTTTGAACACCACTAATTGGAAGAGGAAAAGCAGGTCCTGTTTGCCATTTTCCATCTATTAAAACCTGAATAAATTATTTCATGGATTTTCATTCGATCTTCTTACATCAATTCGACTCGTATATTCCTTTGATTCAGGATCCTTTCCACCCAAATAATATAATTTGTCTTTGAAATAAGCCACAGATGCACCATCACGCCATTCAGGAGGATCTGGACCTGTAAAATTCTTTGAATCAATCATTCATGAATTTGTTGATAAGACCTCTTGAAATTTGTCGAGTATTCAAGTCAAATATTTCAAATGATTTTTCTTCGTTGTTAATTCCAAAAATCTGAAATATGAGAAATTATTCAAAATAACGAACATGAGAACTCAATTTATTCTGTGTAATTGCTACTTGATATAGCAGATACCAATTGTGAAATTTTTCAATCCCTTCTATTGAGCAAGTAGATGAATTGAACAAGTATATTTTTCCTTCATCTTTATTATTATTTGAATATGAATCTAAATTATAATAAATTATTTAATCTTTTCTTCCGTTCAATCCATTCTTATTTCTTACAGTAAAACAAAATGCTATGTGAATTATCGAATGAATTGTCTCCACCGGTCTGAAAATTATTCGTATTTCGGGCTAATTCATTCATTGTATTATTAATCAATGGAATTTTAATTTCTTTCCGAAATTATAACTTCCATTTTAGTAATGAGTGTTTATTTTCAAAATGCAAAAGGAACAACATTTTAGATTGCCCTCATCAATCTTTCAACGATTTGTGATGGATTGAAACCTTGCGATAATTTTTAGACAGGAATCATGCATGAGAAGATCCTATCGCACTGATTTTGTGTTTTCCCATTGTAAAATGAAAATTTGGATACATTATTTTGACATTGAAACAAGAAATTAATGAATTTTCACTCATTACTGCTGATTTTTCTTTAGGTCTTTATAGCTTCTTCGTTTAAATGAATGAGAAATGACGATTTAGGACAATTTTCAATCGTTTGAATGTATCTAAATTCTGAACGTGAATTCACTTTAAGAAAAAATTTTAGCGAAAGTGAAAATCACACAACCACACACAAGGAATACTTCGTTTGAAGAAATGTATTCATTTTGGGTGATAGATTTGTGATTTTTGGTTAGGAAACTTTCTTTTTATTTTTTCACAGAAGTCTTATTTGCGACCCAGATCATCTTTCATGCATGAAAATGCTTTCAAAAATGAAATTTGGTATATCTACTTAGGACCCTAGCTAAAAGAGCATCCTTCGATAATTTCACAAATCCATAACTGACCTTATTTGATAATTTTGATTCTATGTCGTGTGAATTGCTGTTGAGATTAATAGGAGTTTTAGTGTACACAATAGAGATGGCATATCGATGCTGGAACAAAATGGGAACATTTTCGAATGGCTTCTCGATGTCGACGAATTCTTTGAAATCAGGATCGAAATACTTGACGGAATTGACTGTTGTATCGGTTGCATCCTTGCAGAACATGGAGACAACAGCCAGAATGAAGCTATAGACAGTGGAATTGGAAGGCAACACTAGTTTCTGTCCTTGCTGGACAGTCCCATTTATCGAAATATCAGCCAAAATTGTTTCCATTTTAGGCTTCTAATTTTAAATATACATTTCCATCTGCTACTTGAAGATCTACTAGATTACTGCATGGGGAGTTCAAGCTTATGTTAGTATAATCTAATATTCGAATTTGAAATACTATATCATGAAGATATGAATTAAAGTTGAGGTGCAGTGTAGAAAGGTTTTAATAGACATCATTCTTAGGTACAGTAGCAGATAAAAGTATTGGATCACCCCTCATGTTTGTATCAATTCTTACCTATCAGACTTTCCATCTACAATTATTATCAAATTGAGCCGAAATTTTGCATACATAAAAGCATATGTAAGAAATGTAATTTTTTATAGTTTCAGCTCAATCCGATAAGTGCAGAAGTCAGGACCGAAATCAAATCGAATACGAAAGCGACCCAAAACTTTAGTCCTCTCTATGTCTTTCTTAAATGCCATGTATAAATGCAATTATCTACATGATAGATTACTTCTTATGATAATGGTAATGCCTATTCACTTACGGCCTTGTTTAGATGTACTTCGAATCGCTGCGTGTTGAGAAGAACCAGAGAGTCGAATGGCTCAGTGATGTCGGCGAACTGTTTGAAGTCATCGTCGTAGAGCTGAGCCGATTTGACAATCAGCTTCCTGTTCACCCATCCAACACTTTCCATTTTCTTCTTGATCAATTCTTCAAGAGTCATTCCTTCAGGAACGATTTCGACAAGCGTTTTACTTTCTGCAGAGCTGTCATCCACAAGTTTTATGCAAACCTTGATCTTTTCCATTTTGCCTAAATTACTTCCTCGATACTTAAATAATACAAATAAAAATTTGAGAAAATATATAATTAGCAAAATAAAATTGTACTGTATTTATGAATGTGATACTCTCCATTGTCTCCGAGATGAACCCTTATAGAGAAAGGGAGAAGGGGTACCCGCGAGCCTTAGCTATGTGCCTGCTCGCTTTTGCTCTCTGACCTCTCTTATATCCCTCTAGTCTTGATGCGTGCGCTTCGCAGGTTATAGATATAGAGTGTATATGACAAGGCTCATCTTGAGTAAATGGAGAGTAAGCGCATTAACAAATGCCTCTTTTATAAAACTCCTTATCATTAATTTTAGCACTGTCCTCCTACTTTAGTAAATATTCTACAGCATTATGGATATTATCAAATTCAATGACGAAATCTAGATGCGAAAATTGACTATTTTGTCTAAATTTAAGATAGTTGAATCAAACTTAAAGTCTTTAAAAAATAATTATTATTAGGAGCAAGAGAGCAGGCTTTTACATTGAATGGGAGTTGATAAGAGAATAGTGATATTGAATATTTTATGAGAGAAATTCTTACCATAAAATCAATTATTTTGACAAATGATTATCTTATATATAAATGATTAGGAATTAGAACTAAATAAATGAAGGAATTTTAATTGGTTGAACAGTAATCTGCTCAATTTCGAAAGCCATCCAAAATGTCGTCCCGTATTCAAATGCAACATTCATCTTTTTCATTATTCAATTTCGACTAATGGTGGACTGTTGCACCTCTCTTTATAATTTTTTTTTTTTCAAATTTTTCATCTGAGAAAATTTGTTCAAACCGAAAAAGCGCAAAATTGTGACCTTCAAAATGAACGCATTCTTGCAAGGGGCGTGGAGCTTGGAGACTGCATAATCTCTACCTAAGAGAGAAATTGCGACGATAATGCGATGATTATGCAGAAGCCGCCCAATTGCAACGATATTACCGCGACGAATATAAAGTGCGTCTTTCTTTCTCCGCCTTCCTCCTAATGAGCCTCGGATACGCGTTGACGACATTTTTCCTTTAGCGATTCTTTTTATTTTATTTCGTTTTTCTTTATTTTGTTATCGAATTTAACATAATCACATTGATTGAAGCTCTTCTGAATGGCCTGTGCGTATTCTTCATTTTCCCGCTTTCCCTCCACATGGCCCGCAAACATTCTCACTCTCATGGCTTATTATCTGACTAATTTCTGTGTGGAGATGATTTTCCGTTCTGCCATCATGGTCGTGGTCTATCAATTAGAAAGTATCCCGATTCAAGTAAAATGTTCAAAATCAAAAGAATGTTATAAAATCATTAGTCCAAAAATGTAAATTATCGTTGATTGGGGAGAAAGTCGATATTCAAAAATTACGTTATTCGTCTCGTTTCTCTTCGACACGACTCACTATTTCGCTTGTCCGAATTCGATTTCTAACTGCTGCTGCATGCTTGTAAAATTTCAGAAGTTGACCTATTTTGTACGTCTCAAAAATTCATGTCTGAGATTAGTCACTTTAATTATGCTTTTTCGTTTATTTTCTGATAGAAAATCATTTATAAATTTTCAAGTTCACAGCACTCGTCACATAATTCAAATCCAAACTTTTAACTAATCCGCAATTTTCTCTAAAGCTAAAACTAGGAAGCACTTCTAGCTTTTCTCCTTTCACTTCTCGCGCAAACTGATTCATGTTTTGATCAATAATTTGCTCCGAACTTCCAATGCTATTTCTTAAATTTGTTTCTCTCACATTTTTTCTTCTTACAGGGGTCTTATCTAAACCTTTTTGCTTCTATAAACTTTGTCAGCGGCGTCGCTAGTATTAATTTCTAACCATCTAAGCAATACTATTTCTTAAACTTTTTTTTATCTACCCCTTAAATTTGGTATTATGGGATGGGAAGAAAGGAGTTTGAAAAGCAAAATTTTTATTTGGGTTTAAAAATTCTCGGAGAAAAATTCGGAATTTACGATAGGGATTTTGAAAGTTTTTCGATTCGAAATAGGAAATGCTTACATGTAAAAAGCGATTGATACAATTTTGAGAAATATAGATTTATGAGGAGTAATTTAAATTTAAGGTTATGTCATAAGATAGGATATTATGAATCTCAGATCATTTCTTTAGCGTTAAATAACGCCGTCTAAATATTAGATTTTTAAATAAAGATTTTGAAATCAACAGTGTACAATTCTGTATTGATTAAAATTAGCAGACTTATAAGTTATCTCTTTTATAATAAAATTGATAAGCTCAGTTATAATTATCATTCGAATCAACACATCAAATCAATAATATACAATTTCGTATTGATCAAAATGTTCCACGAGAAAATCAACCTTCTTATTAAGAAAATAAATTAATTCAATAATAATATGGATCAATATCCGTCTATATGTGTCCCACAGGTTCGATTACTCGAGCAGCCACATAAGCAGTAGTTCCATCGATTTGGGATTGTTCTGAAAATGTTTAGCCTATTAAACATGTTTTTTTTAAAATTAAATATGATTCAACAAAATCAGCTGGAATTTACTCGAGTCAATAATATCGCTTGATAGCATGCCATTTGAACATTAGGAAATGACATGAAATAATCGATAAAATAGCGCATTACTCAGTCCTTATGATATGATTAGAGATAAACATTTCAATGATGAAATAATAATGTCGAAATTTGAAGATATCACCAAATTTAACAATAAATAATGTCTGTTAGGAACATACACGACCCCATCCCTAGTGGTTATGATAATGAAGGGAAGATCCTGGTTGGAGAAGCTGCGTTGCAATCCGCTGTCGATCCGAAGAATGTTGTTTATGGTACAAAAAATAGTTCTCTCAAAAGAGTATCTTAAATTATTTCGTTAGAATATTTGCAAATAATGCACAATATTTGGAGGTTTGACAATTATTATGCCAAAAATTTTTTCTTGTTAAATTTCAGATAATTTGACTAATTTCTAGTCTTTCTTATGATTATATTCCATTCCTACTGCCATTACGCTCCACACGTAACATGCCACTGCAGCCTAATCAATTGGCTGCATTTAGATAAGTAATTTTTGGTGTAAAAATGAAAAAAAAATCGCCCTAGAATTGAGAAGATATTATTTTTCCTTTTGAGATCCGATTTTTAATTAAATCTTGGAAGCAGGGATATAAAATTTCGAACAAAGCGCAGTCCCAGTTAGTTCTAAAGTCGAGAATTCAAATTTAAATTGTTAAAATATGATAGTTTTGATGCATGTTTATTAGTGGCTTAAAGATTGATATTCGCATATTAATCATCGTTAAAGGTGAAACTCGCTTCATTTCACATATTATTCTAATAAAAAATTGGATCATAAAGCTAGGTGAAATGCTTGACTAACACATGCATGATGTTTATTTCAGATTGGCGATATTATGATGAGAGAATTTCTCAAATTTGATGTCTTTAATATTAAACTTTATCATTAATTATATAAAACTTAAGTTAATAAATATATGAAAAACAAATTTGGTTCGATTAAAACCTGAACGTTTTTACAAGGAATTAGCAAAATACATTGCAACTGATGAACAAAATTTTGATAATAAGTTGCTAAAGAGCTAATTTAATGAAATTCTTCTAAATATTATTTTTTCAAACTGTAATATAACGCAGATGGATGATAAGTTCACAATGCTATGGAAACGAATTTATGCTTGTATATGTCGCATGAAATGCCCGAAATTTGCTAAGCTACGTATGCAAAAAAAAATCTTGAAATGTAATACTTTCGAGCAGAATTTAACATTTAAAATCTGAAGTTCTGTCTATTAAATTGTGTTTTAGTCTAAAAAATTGTCTTTTTACATTCATTATGGCCTATTTCCTTGAATTTAAAAATGTGATAAATATGTAGAGGAAAAAGTTTATTTAAATATTAATGATCGAGATCTAATGTAAGTAAAAATCTACCTAAATTGAACCCTGTTAACACTAACTAGAGGAGTTACATTAATGACATTTATCCTTACAGACGCTAAATTCAATTGCGAAGTCTGTTCGAAAATACTTTTCCAGGCACTTTTTGAAAGTAAAGCTTTTCGGTAGGGTCGAGTTAAAAGTATCAATAACGATGTAGCTACCGTTGAATGCGTAGAAACCATAACTTCAATAAAGCACGTCATTTCTAAACCATTGTCTTTTAGGCAACTTGATTTATCGTGACATTGCAACATAAAACGAAATAGTTAGAGAAGGTTTTTCCCCTAGCCTATCTTGTGCTATTTCGTAGTATGTAGTCATTTAATAATTTCGAGATGTTGCGATAAACCCAGATTTTCGACTTTTTAGAAATTATTTTAGCAAAGTTAACTTACGTAGTACCGTCTCTCTAGTGAAATATTTTGCAAATATAAATGTCGTCACGAGAAAAATAATCGACGAAATGTAACTAACAGATATTGTTAAAAACTAAAATAGAATTTTTAAAACGAATAAATGAATACCAATTGTAAATTTGACCTGCATAAAAATAGATAATATTGCATTTCTTTGTGTCGAAATAGTTTTCCGTGATAAATGCGAAACATTTGTGGAACTTGGTCTTATTAGAAGAACCGTATGAATTATTACTCCACAAAATACAATAAAGGCACCAAAGACGGCTAGGTTTACAAGTGGAATCAATAGTTTATAGAAGGGCTAAAGCAATTGAGACTTTAATAGGTAATATAAAATTTCTTAATTTAAAAAATAAAGTAAATACTACGCAAGTACTTATCATGATTCCAAAATTATTAGTTCAAGAAATTACAATCATTCCAAACATATTTTTTAAATGATTTTCATTCGGATTTTGCTATTAAAATGAAAAGTCTGGTTTTTAAAACTTACTATGAATTGGACATTGAATATGAGTACATTTGGTTCATTAACTAGACAAATTGCATATGGGTAGTGCTGAAAATATAATACGGTATTTACTTTTTGAATTTTTGTATTTTGATGAAACTTTCCCTCAAAATTAGAGTCTCTGGAAAAATATCAAAAAGAATGAATAATTGGTACTTATTTTATGAGAGAAAAGCACTCATAAGTTGGAGAATAATTCATATATTTACCTCATTAAGATATATTCTTAACTCATCGCCACTTAAATTAAAACACATAATATAAATGAAGATAATAAAAAGTCCGCATCCAACGCCGATTTCTCCCAATTTAACTAGAGTTTCCGGGAAAACAAATATCTATAAGTTATTTTTTATTAAATTTTACAATTATTTCAGCCAAACTTACACAGTTAGGCCGGCATAGCTTTTTATGTCGATGATAGAATGTGAGTATTATCAATATAATATTTAGAATATGAGCAATGATAAGTAATGCCCAAAATTATTGTTTTTATCATAAATTATTTAAAAATTTATTATAAATTTAAAGTATACCCCAACTAGGTTTGTCGGTAATATTGATCGGAACATTCCATACGATACACCTCCAACCACTGAAATTATATTTTATAAGTATAAAAATTAGTTTGATATTATAAATTGTAGGTATTAATTATTAAATCGCAAATCTGTTTTTTTTTCTATCATTGTCATTATCATACGGCATTTCTTTCTTTCTTTTATGCAATAAAAATTGATGAAAACGACCTAAAAATATTGTGAGAAGCTATGCAAATAAAAGGTCGGAACTTTAGAAAAATTAATATTAATGAATCAGTCATTTATTGTTGGCTATTTAGATCTTCAATATTAATTGAAAATTTGTTATATTTCCTACCTGGAAATAGAATTGATATATTGCCTAGAACATTGATTAAAATATCAGCTAGAGACGTGCAAATTTGAACAGATAGTATGAAATACTTGTAACCTCGCATAGAGTAGGGTGATTTCGTAATAATTAACGTTATAGATATAGCTGATAATATCAACGATATCACACCGAAGCTCCGCTGGATTGGTATTAACCAAATAGCTGGTTTGATTGTAAAATTGGAGTTGTCACACATGGCATGCAAACACTTGGAGATTCTGAAATATGTATCATACGCTACGATTATAGTTGAAATTATTTTTAAAAATCAGCATTTATTATTATTAGCAAAAATATAATATTTCATCTGAACAAAATAAAAATCAATAAGAATTCATGCTGAAAATCGAGTTTACCATTCCGCTTAAGTTATAAGTAATTCATATGTCCGCTAAAGTTTTTCATCAGTTCTCTGCTAGAGAAACGAAAGCTCGAGAAAAATGCATATTTGGTTGGGATAATTTCCTAATTTCATAGTGTTTGCCCTTCTTAACAACGAATGAAGCAGACAATAGAGGGCTAACAGGTGATATTTCGAAGCTCACCTGGCTTGAAATTTTTTACCGAAAATGTTGCCTGAAATTCTAAGAATGCTTCACGAAGCGTAATCATCTAATTTTAAATGCAAACGCGATCATTCAAAATATGTTATTTTTAAGTTTACCTTAGCTTCAGAACATTCAATGTAGGAAAACAGATTATATCAGCTTGCAATATTTTTATTCAAATAATAATATTTTTTCAAAGATAAAAAATAAAATAATAGTTCATAGCCCGATTATTGAGAGTGAATGTCTGCACCAACTAAATTCGGACGGAACAGGGGTTCACCGATTTGGCTGATTTTCAGATATGTTATTCAGTTTTTCACGCTGAAGTTCGTTTTCGAAATGGTGCAATTTTCTCGGGTTACGATAGTTTGAAGTTTTGATAGCCCGATATCGAGAAAAAATCATAACTTTCTTAAGACTGAGTCAAATCGAGTGCGGTTTTTTTTTTGCATTCGATAACCCATTCAGAATACTACATTTCATGCAGCTACATCGTCTTTTTACAGTCACTTGTTTTGGCGGGAAACTTCAAAATTCGAAAATTTGATCCACTCGGGGAAGAAATGTTTTTCTTTCAGAAATCCTACGCCCACGTCTGGTCGGTAAGAGGCGATTCGAATAGCAGCGAAACCGAAATCCGCAACGAATTTGAATGGGATCTGCACAACCTATGTGGGGGCGTGGTGAAGAAACTCAAAATGTACGTTTCGAAATTTTCAGTTTTTAGACTATAGTTATCTTCTCGTTGGAAGAATCATTTTGATTTGCCAACATCTGCCACTTCATTCTGACCACTAAGTACATACAACAATGAACTATGAGTTACACCAATATGTCATTACGTAATTTTCGCTTGTTCCTTTGAGTCCTCACCGCGTCATTTACGCTGTAATGTAGCTCAAACCCAAGCACATCGATTTCTTCCCTTACAACACTGCCTCAGGCAAAGTGATATCCTCCTCCTATATTTCTGCCCTCTAATATGTATACATAACGTATATTTGATACTTCAATAGCGCAATAGATCCATTTACTTATCTACTTCTAAAAAGTATATTTTCTAGTCATTATTTTAAATTCCTGCCGAAATGCTAGCAAATTTCGAATTGAAAGTTTTGATGAATATCTTTGAAATGGCCCAAAATGAAGACCTGGAGCAGTTGGCCTTCACGAATAGGAAATTTTGGCATTTGATCAAATTGACCCACTCTTCGGCAGTAGTTCCAAAGCAGCTAGCAATCCATAAGATGTCGATTCAGCCGTCGAGGTACAATAAGGTAAATTTGAGGATTTCTTTTTATGTAATGAATATCCGAACTTTTGAATAAAATGAAATGATATTTGAAAAATGCTTTTCTAGTTGGACAACATCTGAATATTTTCAAGGCATTTATCGTTGAAAATTGTTTTGATTTCAGAAGGAGTATGATTTGACGATTATGTGCACAGACCAAAGCAGTCATGAGTTCAAAGTTCGAGGATGCTTTCGACACTCTATCTATGGAAGACAGCACGACGCCACTGACATTCGGATCTTCAATATCTTTCGGAACTATATCAGATACTGTAAGTAGTCATTGTCCCTATACATCTCAAAGGGAACCCAAAATAATCAACATAATGAATTAATTGAGAAACAGATTCGAAGATTCAATTTTCAATTTCACTAATCATGATGAAGTTTTCATTTCCCTAATGCCTATAATAATTTAGGCATAAATGCTGCAAACGAGAATATTGACGAGGTTCTATCCTGGGACGTCTATTGCTTCACTGAATCTAGGAAGATCCCGAATATGCCTGTCAAAGGGACACCTCCGATCCGACTTCGGTGGCTATTCTCCAAGACGATCGTCGAAAATCTCTGTATTGTAAGATGATACAGATTATTATTTTTAAATCCAAATAATTTCAGAACAGCTGCAATCGAGCTCAATTTTGGCAGATTCTGATGTGTCTCGACAATCCAGGGTTGGCTGCATATCGGAAGAGGATAGTCTGCAAGGATTTACTCCTCCCACCCGAAGACAAAGAGTTCTTCATGAGAATGCTCTTTCTCAGACAAGGTAAGTTTAGAAAATAAAAGTAGAATTTGATAGGGAGATGTCTACATTCTTTATCTGTTTCAAAGTGTTGTTTAGTGGTATGAAATTGAAAATTAAATGTAGCCTTGAAATTTCCAGGAGTGGAATTCATCGAAATGAGAACCCCGACATTCTTTGAAGAAATGATGGTTATGCCGCAATTCTTTGACACGGTAATATTTTACATTTTTCTCTAAAATCAGCAAATTTCTCGTAGATGTTCAAATTGTACGACATGAATGCGGAACAACTTCATCAACTGCCGTATTCTAAGGTGAAGAATATCACAGCCGAGGATGGCAAAATGTCGCTGAGGAAGTTCATGATGGTCAGTTGAATTATTCATAATTTTTGTATAATCTCGAAAATTTCGAATTCCAAATGTACCCAAAAAATAAAGAAGGTCAATTATTCAATCTTACAATGGGCAAGATTTTGGGTTTTTATCTGCTAGTGCATCATCATAGAATTTTTTTTGTGTTATCTTTTGAAACTATTGTGAAGTTTGAAAAGTAGTTCAAGTTTCCTGTTTTTTTGTGAATGACGAAACTGGAATTCCAGAACTTTATGTTCAACAAGCACGTTTCTGGTCGAAATTGGGCATTCGAAAACATGCTCAACGTTGACGGGGTCGAAGGCTGGACAACTGTGGAACAGTTTCTGAAAACCGACAAGAACATTGAATGGAGTTGCGAGGAATCAACTGGCAAAAGCAAAAAGTAAAGAATTATGAAAATCTTAGGATCCAAAAAAGGAAAAGTGCTGCGTAATCAAGTCGTTTTCTTGAAAATAATGGAAGTTAATCTTTGTGATGCACTTTCTCTGCTACAATAAGTTACGAGATCAAGCTCTCCACTGTTCAAATATTTTCTGTAATTTTCATTTCAGTTCACATTTAGGTTTTCATACCGATCCGTGGTGATTCGGAAATTATTCGATTACATCATCGAAGTGGTTCACCGATTTGATCTCAAAACTTTTGACTTATTCATTAGCCGGGATGTTCCGAACATAAACATTATTGTTACGGAACCAACTGAAGAACCAACGGAGAGAAAAAGTGCAGTTGAGATAAATTCTCTGGAAAATGGAGAAAGAAGGGTCAGCTTTGCGGAAGAAATTTGCAATTAGGTTTGAAAATACCATATTAGTTGTTTATACAATTGCATTGTTAGCAGATTACACGAAATATTTCCGTTGTTCATTTAAAAATTATTTGAATTGGATAGATTGTTACATTTTATTTCGGCCAATTTTGATCTTTCAAGAAGATGACTGGATGAAATGAAATATTCCGAATACGAAAAGTTTGTTTTTCTTCATTTGCATCATAAGTTGTTGATTTTGTTGAATAAATGTTTTCACCAATATATATTATCTGTTATTGTAAAGAAGATTGAAATTAGCTATTCTATGTAAGTCTGTAGAATGGCTTGGAAAAGATGTAGCTCGACAAGCTGAGTAGGAATATGCAAAAAAAAAATTCTTTGTAAAAACTGTCAAATTTGGATTTTTCCATACAGAATAACGGAAGTATAACTTTCCGGAATGATCGGATGCGGACCTTCCGGAACATGTGGAACAGGTGGTCGGATCGGGTTTTAACCGTCAGATTCATAATCAGCGTAGTCGAAAACCCCCAGGAACGAAAAATCAGCTTGAAATTTGAAGGTTGAATTCTTGGGTATCACCCCCCTCTATAAAAAAAACTCGATTTTTACAAATAACGTCTCGTATGTATGACCTATTAAATAGTAAAAAGTCTGACAAATATTCTTCATAATCGTTAACGAACTCTATGAACTTTCCTAATTAGGAGAAAAGCACCTGTTCTTTCAAGCGTTTGTCATATCTGACATTTGATGGTGAATTGTAAAATGACATTTCAACTTGCAGAACTTTATATTTTATTATATATCACAAAACACATATCAATATCACGAACGGATAAAAAATAAAATAAACAATCTACAATTCAATAATTCCATCTAAAACCCGATGATCAAAAATTCATAAACTTATTTCGCAATCTGGAAACCTCGTGAAATAAAATGTAATAGAGAAAAGAACAACTCGTTACTTGACCCATTCAAATCTCATACTGTTTAGCATGTTCGATGTAACGAGATTTCCAGATTTTCACTTATTATGCTATAGCTATAAGACAGTTTGTTTTTGTCGATTTTCTCGAATATGTACAACGCTAACAATGCTTATCTTATTATTATAAATAGGAATTTTCTTGAAACGTTCCCAATATCGTTTAATTATTCCGTCAATTTGAGACTTCATTGAATAGAGCATCACCAATGCAGATAAAGGATTGTGAAGACTTATCATAATTTCACAAAGATATGCCATAACTGTAGTTTGATGGATTTTAGGAATTATGAAGAAACACTTACTGTTATATTTAGAAGGGTTGAAAAAGTTTCGAAGCACAGAATATAAAGCTACTGGTACACCTGGTGTTGCTACAGTAATTCCAATAACGAGCATCTAAAATAGCATTTATTTGAAAATAGAAATTTCCTGTAAAATATAAAAATTAGAAATTAGACCAAAATGTGGATTTTAAAAAAAATCTCATTGAAAACATTTAAATTTATGATTAGTGCTAGGGCTGGAAGGGAACATTTCAGTTCAGCTCTAATTAGTGCAGTTAATTAATAATGAAAATCTATATTATTAGCCAAACATTACTCACCTGCCGCATTATTGAATTTATAGCGCCTTTATACAAATTCAGCGTTTTAGTCGAATACTTTCCCGTTGAAAATTGTTTACGAAGCGAGTACTGAGTGTGAAATGCCAAAATGGTAAAATATCCAACTCCAGAGGCGCCGTATGTTGTTATCAAAATTAAGAATAGTTCAAATTGCCATCGTCCGAATTCGAGTAAGACGATATTTTTATATATATCGGCTCCGAAACACCAAAACTTTGAATCATTCTTAATAAAAATAATGTATCGTTGTATTAATGATGTATCAATTATTGCGCATTTGCTTTGGTGCTAACCCTGCATCAACGCTACAATTCTCACGATATAAATTAGAGAGTAAAAATCGAGAGAGTGCAGAATTCTAACCGTCTGTGATGTCACGATTTCCTGCATTCTTCCGCTTTTGATAGGAAATTTGCAAAATTGATGCAGAGTTGTTCCCACATCAAATGAACGATATCGAAATGACTTGCCTCATTTACGTATTGAATGATATCGGCTTCTGGCTTTGAAGTGAAATAGGTCAATATCGCGATTATAACGGTCCCTACACATATCATTGCGATAAATTTAGTATCATGTTTCTGAGTTGCCCAATATATCTGAAAATCGATGTATATCAACTACATATCAGGAATAATGTGAATTTGCATTCAACTATTTCGAAAGACAATTATGATTATCTTGTATATTCATTAATCTGATTTATATTTGATTGTATATCTTAAAAAAGTAACAGTATATTTAGAGATGCCAAGTGATTTTTCACAATTGGTAATATTGGAAATTATCCGAAGGTGCTGATAGAGGAGATCAGCAGGATCTCAACGCATTTTGATCTCCGAAAACGATCCACCGGGAACTGTTTTGACCTTTTGGCATTTCTAAATATATTCAGAGCTTTTGAGAGCGTTTGATTTATTAATATTAGTATTTACATTTAATGATTATTATTGGTTATTCGCATTCTTCATCGACTTTATATCGATCGATGATGCGCAAAAACTGAGCACCAGTTTGTCACGCGATAAATTGGGTGGGCCTATTCTCGTCTCAAAGAGCGAATTCTACTTTCTTCCCTAACAAAGAGAAAGAGCTAAAAAGAAGACGATCATCCCACTTCCAGCGCATCACAGTACTAGGCCGACTTTCAGTCAGACTGAAAATATATATGTGGGGGTACCACGCACGAACATTCTGATTTAGGTCTGCCGCGTCATGTCCAATGTTCAGTCTTTACGCCCCGTCGATAAATTATAATGATCACTTACAAGTCCATGGCAATTTTGGGCACAAATTTGCTTATGTTTATAATTTAGTGCAAGAACGATAGTAAAGCAAGATAGGGCATACGTCAGAAATAATAAACTCTGTAAATAAATTATTGAGCCGCCTTATTAATTAGAAATTTTATGATGTATTACATAAATCAAATTTGGAGAGAAAATTGGAATAAACGAGGTAATCATAATTGCTGCACGCGGTGGAAATATTCTCACATCAATTATGACATTGAATAGGATATCATAGCACAATCCGGTTATCTAAAATATTATCGAATTTATTAATCATTGAGAACAAAAAGCGGTAATGACTTACCTGTATTGATAGTAGATATTTCCTAAATCCTCGCATAATATTTGGAAAATGAGCTAATAATAAGTAGATCGAAGTTAGTGAAAGTGGAATTGAAAATGCCGACACGATTTTCTTGAACTGGAATATGTTATGATAATTTAAAACATAGAATACAGTCTTTTCGTCGCACATAATAAGATATCTTTAAAAATGTTGAGTTCGAGAGAAATTCTATACTCTTCGCTAAGCTTTATGGGATATTGAAACTCTTGAGTTAATAATGATTAAAATGCATACGGACATATCGACACATTTTTCTTATATAAATTACACCTGGTTTCTTGAAATTGAACATCTTTTTACATTTGAATATTTGACTTCTGAAATATGTACTCAGCTATTAATTGCATTTCAGAAACGAATTCTATATAGCGAATGTCTTTCATATTAGTGTCAAGATTTATTCTGCATCGTTTTTTTTTTTTTAAATCCTAAGAAAAATGATTACACATATCGATTCAAAATAATATTATAAACAGCGTCAATTGATACACAAAAGACACTCCTTGACGTCTTATATAACTTCATCTAACCATAATTTTTGGGGTAATTTTCTAGAAAGTTTTCTTAAGATTTGGATTTAATGACATTAAAAAGTAGGTTCAAAGAGTGGATAATTGCTACTTCATCACAAAAGGCGAAGAAACTGCAGTAATTTGTTGAAACCGAGAGCAACTGGAAACTGCAGCCTAACCAAACCCACGCTTTTTTCCCGACTAAGCAATACCATTTATTCAAATTACAAATTTTACACAAATCAAAACATAGGAAAATGGAGTTGTTTTCGAATGCAACCGAGATCTCGAAAGTTCCGGCAAATTTATTATTTGGTGCATTCAACATGGGAATCAATAGTGACGAGAATTTTATGGGCAGTGTGTCGTCCTCCTTCCCAAGAATGAAAAGAACCAACATCGAGTGATCCAAGCTGCACACTAGTTTTATTCGCCCTTTTTCTCTGGCCAAAACAGTCTAGAATACTCAACTAATTCCCACTTTTTATTCGACCGTTTCTAGTTATTCACCATTTATTTCTTCTAAAATATTTACAGCAGCATACAATTTCATAATCAATATGAGAATTCAATGAAGCGACTCATAAGTTTAAAAGAAATTAGGCAGAAAACTGAGAAATCTAAAAATTTGCACGATTTTCATTTTTCGATGAAAAATTTGAAAGAAGAAAAAAGCAGAAAAGTTGAATCAATAGTTCCAATAGCTCCAGTAAGGGTAACTATATCTGTAGGAAGAGTAGAAACTCGGCGTATATGCTGAATATCCTCTCCAAGAGTAGCTGTATGGATAAAAAGAATAGCGAGACCAGCCTCGATAATACGGATAGATATAACTCGAACGGAAAGAATAAGGGCTGTATAGATAGTCGCTAAATTTAAACCATCTTTATCGGTTCACACTAAAGATAATTAAACAGATTCTCCGTAACTCTTGAAACTGCCCGGACCAGAGACTTAAAATTCAGTGTTGAAGGGGTTTCTGAGTGCTTTCTACCTATTTCGGACCCGTAGAACACGAATCCGGTGTCCGTTTTTCGATTTTCCCGCATCTTCCGGAGATGGGCCAGGATCCGGAATTTTTTTCACGGAAGATGCGAGAAAATCGAAAAATAGACACCGGATTCGTGTTCTACGGGTCCGAAATAGGTAGAAAACACTCAGAAACCCCTTCAAAAATAAATTTTATATCTCTGGTCCGACCCCTTCCTTGAGATCGTCGAATATTACAGAGAATCTGTTTTAAACACTTTTTCTTTTATTAGATTTAATTTTAACCTGTAGTAGTGGCGGCTTTTCGGAAAGTACATGGAGTAGAGAGGCGAGTAGTACATTTGGTGGCGATTGTACCTAAAAACGTAAACGGTTTTTTGGGAGTATGATCGACTATAAATAATATTTTTTATCGTTCATCTCCATTTTTGGAAAGAAAAGAAAAATTTTCAAAGCTCAAAAATCCCTGATTATCATGCTTGACCCTTTGTTGAGAATGCCTCCAAGGATAAGCTTATGCTTTCTAGAATAACATGTAAATGGCAGAGAAATTTTTCTGATACTATTTTCCGTAAATCTACAAAACCCTCCGCATTCTATATTCCATAATATGCCCTCCGTAATTTACCAACTACCACCCTAGTCACACTCACCAATAATCATCGTACCAGTCCCAGTCCTTTCTCCATCTATACGGAGTGGTCTGCCAAACGGTGTGCCATTGGGGGCGGTATCTCTCCGAGTAATATGTGCTGAGGTCGGGCACAGAGTAGGTGCGCGTCAGCTGAAGTACGAAATTATTGGCAAGATAATAGTATATTTTGATGAAGATCAGCTTATAGTTGGACAAGTAGCCCATCTTCCGGCTAAGCAAGCCATGCTCTTACAGTGTAGTTGATAAAGCAGCGCACCCCAGAGGTGAGTGTGGTCAGGTACGATTTCTGACTGAGTCATGAGTCTTTGGATAAACTAGCCACTCTTCCTACATTATTGATCATATTAGAGCGAAAGATTGACCTCATTTTGTAGAGATCAGCTCTTTATAAATTTTCTTATTCTTACACACTTATTAGTGAGTATAAACTTTTTGTAAATTTGTAAAATGGGAAATTTGTTCGATTTTTAATTTTTATCGTGATCTTGATATTTTCGCATAGATGGTCATGAGAAATTTCTTTGATTAAAATGCTCCTGCATTTCTAGCCTTCAGCTATAAAATTTGCGGGCTCCTACGAGTTAATATAAGTCAGATACATATATCCTAAGAGATCTTTGAGCTCTATGCTTTAATATGCGATTGGAGATTTTTTTTTCCATATAATCTGAAAATTGATCCCTATCTGCGATGTTTTCAACACAAAGAAGCTGTTTGCGTGGGTGCAAAATGCCAAAGGGTGATAAATGAGAGATTTTGGCAAGACGAGAAAGCTGGAGAAAGAGAAAAAAATGGACAGGTGTAAAGTTATCCAGCTCTATGAGAGAGGGAAATAGCATGGGGAAAAGTATGAATTATTTGATAAGAAAATATCAGAGATCAGTGACCGTATTCGCGAAACGCTTTGAACGTTCCCAGCGTTTCATGAATACGAGCACAAAATTGATTAGATTTTTTACCCATGGAATTTGTTAATTTCAGAAAGATTTGCAAATCCGAATATTTGTTGACTTGCTAAAGAAAAACACTGGGTTATTGAAATAAAAATAGCAGTGTTGACAGTATTTTTACAAAACTTCATAATATGAATTTTCTTTCAGAAAGCTAAAATCGGATATTTTGGAAAATTCAATCGAACTTGGCTATAGAGATCTAGCCTTCTTCCAGTGAAAATTGATTAGTGATAACAAATTGCTTACATAAGGTCCCGTACTGGGAAGAATGACGCTGCGCGACCGTACGATCGCGCTATCCGACATCCTGAAAAATCGTATTATTGCCAGAATTGGTGATTTTGAGACAAAAGTGCCGAAAGAACTTTTTTTGGAAGGGTACAAGTTATAGAAATATGGACTAAAATATGTGAACATGTAAATGAAGAAAAATTGTAAAAGCGAGATAATAACAAGACACAGAAGTCGTCATTTCCATAAAGTACTTGAAATCTCAGCATATGTTATTTCAGTAGAGTTTAATCGGTGTCTACCGAAATCAAGCAATTAGAAGTTTTTCTTATTCCTAGATCGATTGGGACTTAGACAAAGGTAGTTTTATATCCAGGTCCGCTCTCTGAGAAAATAAACTATGAGACTGATAAACGGCATAGATATCGGTGGAATGTAGCCATAAGGTCGACCTCATGCCAGATCCTGATAAAACACGTAGAATAAAAATAGCCCTTGGCATTTTGCGATAAAATTGCAAAGAAGATTTAGAAAATCATGAAAGAGTGTTGGAAAATGAGAGGAAAAGAGGAAGGGTGATAAAAAGATAAGTGATGGACTCCTCATTCTCAACGGCACTGCAGCAGCTGTCCGAAGGTTAGATGGCAAAAATGCGAGCCCTGAAAACTCTCGAGGTAAAAACTCCTCCTTTGTTTATCAAAAACACGTAAAACGACATGCAAAAATCAACAAGTTTGGGAATTTTTTATTGAAATTTATTTTTCAGCTGCAACATAAATTAAAATAGAGTACGCTAACAAATTAGCTGATGATGCGTAAAGTATTATTAAAATGATCTGATTTAAAGGAAAATTGGCAATTTGGAAAACCTCGTAACATCGTAGCATACGAAATAGTGTGCAAAAAGATACCCTAGTCTATCTAACCCTTCACCTAACTCATACACTAAATTCAAAAATAATTCATTATTGAACAAAATCTTCAAAAATATAGCTTTGGCACATTTAAAATTAGACAAATATTTTAGAAAATGTTTTGAGAGTGCAGTTTTAAGCTGCACTGATTTTTCTAGGAATATACATTTTTGTTAGCCCTGCTTCCATAATGATCTGCTGTGTTCATAGATCCAATTTCTGATTTTTCTTTTTCCACTATTAGATATGTGCCTAGGGAACATTTTTGCTTCCGGAACATGACCCCGAAACACGAGGCGAGCCCGCGAAATCGGACACTGTAATTTTAAAATCGCTCGTGTGAGCTTCATAGGCCATGCTCATCAGTGCTCACGCGGAATATGAAAGATTACATTTTTCTTGTTATTTTGTGATAGAAAATGTATCGCTTTTCATGCGGTTTTTTGCTACAATCCTGTCTAGCCCTACAGAATCCGAGAAAAATACTTCCATGACTCTGTCTTCAAATCGGGAATATCACTTGCGGTCTCTACTTATAATTCTCAATTAATTTATGCAGGAAAAAACAAGGTTATTTTCGACAGTGAACCGGTAAAATTTACCGTGAGATCATACGGTAGCAATTTTCTAACTCTTTTCTTTCTCATTCTTTTCCTCGTTTCTTTTCACCCATCCCATTCAGGGCTGTTGCGGAAGTTCCGACTCCGACTCCGACTCCGCAAATTCCGGCGTTTATGAGCGACTCCGATACCGACTCCGGATTTTTTAAAATCCGATTCCGCAACAGCCCTGATCCCATTTCTCTCGTCTCTTGCTTTCGCTTTCTCTCTCCCTCCTCTTTTCATCCAATCTTTTCGCTCTACATTTACGGGTTCATTTGATAAATCGCGTTCTATGGAATTCTTGTTTTCTTCTTGAAGTTTGCTTTTGAATTTTCTCGAGTTGTTGTTATTTTCCCTTTGTTTCGTGATCCTATTTTAATCCTGCAATTTTCTTTAGAAATGGGGCTCGACGTTCGTAAGAAGGTCATGAAGCGCAAGCTCAACAAAATGAAGGAGGTTAGAAAGTTTGAAGTTTTTAGGTTCAAAATTTATTTTCTTTTGTACTTTTCCCAAGAATTCGAGAAGTACTTCTTTCAAATGTTTTCGAATTTCCAGTGAAGATTATTTTTTCCAGTATAATCCTTGCAAAGATAATTCTTGAAGCGAAATTTTTATTGTGATACGAAATTTTAAAAGAACCTTGTAGAAAGAATTTTTGGGCTCGAGACTATTTTTCGGGGAACTCAAAATAAGCCAATTTTCTTGAAATACCATTTTTATTCACATGAACAAGGAAAGGTGCAATTCAGACTTTTAGACGCCTGAAAAATCGTTTTTCCTTATAATTTTTGAAAATGGCTGGAATTTGCAGGCTCAAGCTAACAAAAGAAGAAGGGAGGCGGAGAAAAACGAGCAAAACGCGGATCAGAAAAAGCGGAGCAGACAGGAGGAGAGCGGAGACGACTCCGAGCAGGAATCCGTCGGGCAACAACACAATCATAAGGTTGGTTTACGATTCAGAGGCTGATCCGCAACAAATCTTTTAAAATTCTGAAGTGAAAAGTCCCAGATCACCGTTGGCAACGAATTTGTTATAATAATAATTTCGTCTGAAAAATCACCTACAACTCAAATTTGTTCAATTTTTAGACAAAATGGCTAAACTTTGCATTTCACAGGTTTTTCATTTGATAAAGTAAAGCAAAGAATATGAGGATGATCAGTTTTAAAGGATCGATTTTCAGGGAGAATCTTCTGGAAATGCGAATGAGAATGGTCCTTCGGAAGACATGCTGGAAGGGGCCGAAGTGGCGTCGTACCTCTCGAATACGAGCTTCGCCTCGCTGAAAGGCAAGGTCAACGACCGACTTCTCGCGAACATCGACAAAATGGGCTTCACCTCCATGACCGAGATCCAAGCGAAAAGCATCGCTCCACTTCTGGAGGTAGAAAGATTTTCCTGGAATTAAAAAATCCGCTTTTTCTACTATTCCGAAGAATTGAATTGAAATCGTTGTTCTTTGGCATGACTGAATTTCAATTTTTTGCTTTTCAAATAGTCTGAAAGTTAAATTCGAAGAAGAAATATCTTTGAAAAACTATAACGAAGGTTTGAGACTGAAAATTCAGGGCAAAGACGTGTTGGCGTCGGCGAAGACTGGCTCGGGCAAGACTCTGGCCTTCCTCATTCCGGCCATTGAGTTGCTCTACAAGCTGGACTGGAAACAGCATTACGGCACTGGCATCGTCATCATCTCCCCGACCAGAGAGCTCTCCATGCAGACCTATGGAGTACTCACTGAGCTGCTTGAAGGTGGGTGTTTTATTGAAGGAAAAACATTCATTGAAACTTTGAATTAAAAAAAACGACACCACGGAATTTTCTGAAAATGACTATTATTTTGAATTGTAACGAGACAAATGTTCATGATCTAGATAAATTTTCAAAATTCCTGAGGCGTGTGCCTAATAATGATGACTTATTCGTGGATATGTTTGAAGAAAAGCATTTGGAAGCTGTTGATTTTGAAGAGAAGTATAAAATTGCATTTTCAGGCTCAAGCATTTCTCACGGCCTCATAATGGGCGGCTCGAATCGTAAGGCGGAGACGGAAAAGTTGGTTAAGGTTGGAAAATTTGTTTAAATCGCAAGCAATAAATGAATTCAAAATTTTGCAGGGAGTGACAGTGATGGTGGCGACTCCCGGTCGTCTGCTGGATCACTTGCAGAACACGGAGGACTTCCTCGTGAAGAACATGAAATGCCTCATCATCGACGAAGCGGACAGAATACTCGACATCGGGTTCGAGCTCGAAATGCAGCAGGTCGGAAAAGATTTTTTGATGTCAATCATTTTGAAAAAATGAGTTGATTTAAGCTTGTGCTCGGGTTCTTTTTCTGATGTTTTTCCAGAGAAAAACGAAATCGAAGAAGGAAATAATTCGGTTTTTTCCAGATCCTGAGACACCTGCCCAAGAAAAGACAGACTATGCTATTTTCCGCGACGCATACGACTAAGGTAATTTTAGAAAAAAATTAAAACTTGGAACATAGATTTTATGGTAAAAATGTGCACAAATATTTATTCCAGGTTGATGAACTAGTAAGATTGGCGCTGCACGCTGATCCCGTGAAAATCTCGGTGGCCGAACAAAGTGACTTAGCCACGGTCGATGGTCTGCAGGTAAATGATAATTTATTTTAAAAAAAACCAGAAAGTTTCTACATATTTGAAAATATTGGTAGAAATTTTTAACGAAAGCCGAGATTTGAATTTTTTGAAAGACATACTGGATTTGTTTCAGCAAGGCTACGTCGTCTGCCCTTCGGACAAGCGGTTCCTTCTCCTCTTCACCTTCCTTCGCAAAAACAAGAACAAAAAGGTGGGGATACTAATTTACTACTTAGCATTTGTTTGAAAGATTTAGATTTTTGAAACTGGTTTTTGTTCCAAATTTCGACAGCACATTTTGATCGAATAGCTTTTTATCAGGGAAAAAAGATCCCTTGTAATGTACCTGACTTTTAATAGGAAATTTGAAAAAGTGGAAATATTCTTTTTCAATTTAGGTGATGGTGTTTTTCTCGTCTTGTCACTCGGTGAAATACCACCAGGAACTGCTGCAGTACATCGACGTGCCCGTCATGTCGATTCATGTAAGAATTGAGAAATTTGAACGAATTTAGTTTTTGACAAAAAGTGTTCAATTTGGAAAACGTAATTTTTCTTATGAAGAAAAGATAGATTTTTGAAAAACCCATTTTTTATAAGAAAGTGAAATTTTTAGGGCAAGCAAAAGCAGCAGAAGCGTACGACCACGTTCTTCCAGTTCTGTGAGGCCGAATCTGGAACCCTGCTTTGCACGGATGTCGCTGCGAGGTAGAAATTTAAACTAGGAAGAAATTTCAAGAAAATGTTTTACTTTTCCATTTCTTTTTACCTTATTTAAAAATGCAAAATATTTTTTTTTTTAATGAAAATTTTGTTTTGAGAGGCCTGGACATTCCCGCAGTGGATTGGATCGTGCAGTACGACCCCCCTGATGAGCCCAGGGAGTACATTCACCGAGTCGGCAGAACGGCCAGAGGCAAGGACGGACGCGGAAATGCACTGCTCATTTTGCAGGTACGAAAGTTTTTGATTCTCGTAAGAATAATTTTTTTTAAATCGTACATTTATTCTGCTGGATTAGTATCTTTTTTTCTTGATAGAAATTGAATTGTTAGACGAGGCTGATAAACTCATTTCAGCCCGAAGAACTCGGCTTCCTTCGCTACTTGCGGGCTGCTAAAGTCGTGCTTTCCGAAATGGAATTCTCCTGGTCCAAGGTGAATGAAAAGGGATCAATTTTGGAGAAACGAGATCATATTTCCAGATCGCCAACATCCAGACGCAGCTGGAGAACCTGATGTCGAACAACTACTACCTGAATAAGTCTGCGAAGGAGGCCTACAAGAGCTACATCAGGGCATACGATTCCCATTCGCTCAAGGTAATCATTCAAAATGAAATTCGTGGTAATAAGTCGTTTTTCAGGACATTTTCAACGTGAACAAACTGGACCTTATGAAGGTGTGCAAGGCGTTCGGCTTCACGGTGCCTCCCTTCGTCGACCTGCCCATTTCGCACAAACCCAAAGTCGAGATCCGGTCCAAGCTGTCCGGGGCCGGATACAGGAAAAAGCAGAAACCCTTCGGGTTCAAACAGAAGAAGCCGCACCATTAGGCCTAACCTTCCTTTTTCTTTTTTACCTAGAAATAATTTGAATATTTTTCTGAAAAATTCAAATCACTTCTATGTTTACTTGGAAGAATTTTTGAAGTTTTCAAGAATTTTCGTTCTTTTTTACCTGTTCTGAAACATCGTTGATTTGATTTTTATTAGATTTTTGAGGTCAAAATCGAGTTGCCAGCAGATTTTGTCCTCGAAACCTTTCAATTTTCGTTGGTTGTTATCGTTTTGTTGTTGTGAAATGGATATTTTACGCGAAATTTTGCATTTCTTGAAACCTCAGACGCTGTTTTTATCAGCGAAAATATCGAAATTTTTCGATTTTCTTTTTAATTTTTAAAATGTTCAGGTGATTTTTCAAAAATTCAAAAGTAAAGGAAAGAGTGAAAATGGCCCGCCCACCGGCTCTGGACAATCTGCTGCGACTGGATGGCTATCTCTGGGACTTTCAGGTAAACTTGAAAAATAAAGATCAACTAAAAGATAAAAGTTCAAATCTTCAGCACGAGATTTGCCGCAGATATGGCGTGTTCCAGGAGTACTTGAAGAAGATTGAAGAGGTTTGGATTGAAAGTATTCATTTTCAAAACATCTACTGATAAGTCGTTCACGAAAATAAATGATGATTTTGTTGATTTAATATTTCCTTTTTTACTTTTTGCAGTGCGGCGGAATGGACGCATTCACGTCGAGCTACCGTGAGTACGGCCTGCACGTGCAGCCCGACAATTCGATTCGCGGTCTCGAGTGGTGCCCCGCAGCCGAGAAACTCTCCCTCGTCGGCGATTTCAGTGAGATATTTCAATTTTCTAGGAAATCGTTATTTTGCCAGTTATAAAAAGTTGCAATTTTTGAATAATTCAAAAATGTTCGAAAAGTCAAATAAAACTGCCATTTTGAACAGATCTAGTCTAGAATTGCTAAATCGTACAAATAAAAATCGGGAAAATTGAGATAAGATGATTTTTTTATCTGTACGACGAAAAAGAACTTTAAGACTCGTGGAACTGGGACTCGCACCCGTACGAGAAGGGCGAGTTCGGCAAGTGGACCATCAACTTGGCCCCCAAGGAAGACGGCTCGCCCGCCATTCCGCACGGGTCCATCATCAAGGTCATTCATTATTTTATCTGGGAAAAGTAATATTTTCAACTGCTTAAAATAGTTTATGTATTTTCTAGAAAGTGATGGTCTAATTATTTCCTGAGATACTTGAACTGAAAAAGGTCTTATTCGATGTCTTTTGAAACTTATGAAAGGATCAACAATTTTAGATCGCGGTCACTACGAATGGCAGCACGAAGCTGAAGCTCTCGCCCTGGGCCACCTACATCACCAGACCCAAAGAGACTTACGTCTACCATCAGGTAAGCATGTTTAAAATTCAATGTAAAGTGGCAAGAAATAACGCTTCCTTGAATGGCTTTATTTTGAAAGTAAAAATAGAAAAAGAAAAGGTGAAATTTTGTATTTTTTCGGAATTTTTATCTTTCTAAATTGGAATTTTGAGGAATTCTACAATCCCCCGGAGCGGTACGTGATGAAGCACGCGAAGCCTGCGCGTCCCGCCTCGCTGCGCATCTACGAAGGCCACGTCGGCATAAGCAGTCCCGAGCCGAAGGTCAATTCCTACAGGGCCTTCGCCGACGATGTCATTCCCAGGATCCATCAGCAGGGTGGGACATTTTTTTAATGATTTTTCAATTTAGACCCTAAATTTTGAATTATAAAAAATTTTATACAAGTTGATTTAAAAAATAAAATGAAGCTTTATTGGTGATAAAGTTTGAACTTTCTAAATTAGACGTGACTTGTAATTTAGTTTTTTTTTTTCGAAAAAAGTTAAAAATTGTCTTTTTTAAAAATGAGATTTTTGCAGGCTACAACGCGATCCAGCTGATGGCGATCATGGAGCACGTCTACTATGCCTCGTTCGGCTACCAGGTCACCAACTTCTTCGCCGCGTCCAGGTACGCACTTTTCCACGGAATCGCGAGTACTTGTCAAAAATGAGTACTTTTCTTCCAACTCTGAAAACTAAAATATCGTTTAGTAGAAACGTGCTCATTTCTAAATGTTGGACGAAGTATTTCATTTTTTGTTGGAGCAAATGTTTTCACTTCAGATATTTCAAGGAAAAAAGCTTGACCTGCAAACGTTCAAATTTCAGCCGCTTCGGCACTCCCGACGACCTGAAATACCTCGTGGACAAGGCGCACTCGCTGGGCGTCTACATCCTCCTCGACGTGGTCCACTCGCACGCGTCGAAGAACGTCGAGGACGGGCTGAACGAGTGGGACGGCACGTCGGGCAGCTACTTCCACTCCAACAGCAGAGGCTTCCACTCGCTCTGGGACTCCCGACTCTTCGACTACACGCAGTAAGTCGTTTTTTCCTCACTTTATTCGAAAAAAAAAAAAATCTTTCAATTCGAATAAACGTTGGGTTCTTCAAGGTTGAAATTTTTCAGGAAAAGATTATTCGAAACTTACGTGCTTGAATGAATTGTCTCGTTCGCCAATCTCAAAATTTACAATTTTGAGGATCGAGACGCTGCGCTTCCTGCTGTCGAACCTGCGCTGGTGGGTGGAGGAGTACGGCTTCGACGGGTTCCGATTCGACGGCGTCACCTCGATGATCTACCACTCGCACGGCATGAACGACGACTTCAGCGGCGGCTACCCGATGTACTTCGGCCTCAACGCGGACACCGACTCCCTGGTCTACCTCATGATCGCCAACCACTACCTCCACAACAAGTTCCCGCAAATCATCACCATCGCCGAGGTTGCTAAATCTATTTTTTAAGACAAATTACGAGATCTTTCACGGCTTAATTATTGATATTGGGAATTTTCCTAGATTTGGTTTTAGGTCTTTTTCTATTTTGTTTCATGCCAATCTAGCAGAAAAATTCAGGAGGTTTCCGGAATGCCCGCGCTCTGCAGACCCGTTGACGAAGGCGGACAGGTACTTTAAAAATTAACGAAAAAGTTTAAAATTGCAAAATTCAGGGTTTCGACTACAGACTGGCGATGGCGATCCCGGACATGTGGATCAAGATTCTGAAGCACACGTCGGACGAGGACTTGAAAATCAGCGACCTCGTTCACACGCTCGAGAACAGGAGGTGCGTTTTCTTTCGAAAACTAAAATACAGCATTTTTTAAAAATAAACTTCAAGAACATTATTCTTGTGAAAACAACTTGCATTTTTATTTTTTCCAGATACGGTGAGCTGCACGTGGCGTATGCGGAGTCACACGACCAGGCCCTCGTGGGCGACAAATCCATCGCCTTCTGGCTCATGGACAAGGGTAGGAATGTTTCAAACTGAAAATATCGTAAAAATTTCAACTTCATTATCATTTCGAAAGGCTGGGAAAGATAGATTGTATTGATGATTGAAAAATTAGAACAAAATGGATAGTTCTAGTCCATCAATAGAAGCCCCTTCAAAGAGTTATTTGACAGTAGAACTCTGGAACTCGTTTTAGAAGATTTTGCGTATTTCAGATTTAGATTTCTTTTTTAGAGATGTACGACTTCATGTCGACGGTGACACCAATGACGCCGATCATCGACCGCGGTCTGGCCCTCCACAAGATGATCCGCCTGCTCACCATGGGCTTGGGTGGCGAGGCGTGGCTCAACTTCATTGGTTAGTCATTCTTTAGTAACATTGTTTATTAAAAAAAAGCCTCTTTAGTAAATTCCGAAAAATAACCTATTCTTTAAATAGAAACTGAGATTTGTATTTGAAAGCTCTAGTTTTTGAAACTAATATAAAAATTTCGCAGAAAACCTTCGCGGACTATAATTTTTGTCGCTATTTTGATGAATGGGTGCGAAGATTGGAACATTTTAAGGAAAGCTCGATTTTTTTCAGGAAACGAGTTCGGCCACCCGGAATGGCTCGACTTCCCCCGCATCGGCAACAACGAGTCCTACCACTACGCCAGGAGACAATTCAATTTGGTATTTTTTCTTTTTTACTGAAAAATCCCGTTTTTCAGGATTTCATTCATTTTTGCAACGAAAAGACCTAGAAAATGAAGAAAGAATATGGTTTCTTTTATTTCGCTGGTCTGAAGAAATGGAAGCTGGCATTTTGTGAATTTTTTCGTTGTTTTCAAGGATGTCTAGAACGCGAAATTGTGTTTCTATTAATTTCTTTAATTTTTCTAGAAAAATCAATTTTGCAAATAATAAAAAATCAGGTGGACGACGACATTCTCCGGTACAAATTCTTGAACCGCTGGGACGCGGCGATGAACGCACTCGAGGCCAAAACCGGCTGGCTTCACTCTGGACCGGTAATTTTATTTTAAAAATGTTCTAATTTCAAGGAAATTTATCTTTAATTAGGCGCCATTTTCTGGAAAAATTCTTGTTCGCCATATTTTTCTTTCTGAATCTGCTAAAATTCGCCGAAGATGATCATTGTCGAGTAATTTTGGGTATTCAATCACTAAAAATTGAATTCTTGCGAATATTTCTTATTTTTAATTCTTAAAACTTTCAGGCGTACGTTTCGTGGAAGCACGAGGGCGACAAGGTGATCGCCTTTGAGAGGGGAGGTCTGTTGTTCGTCTTCAACTTCCACCCGACCAAGAGCTTCCCCGACTACACCATCGGCGTCGAGGAGTCTGGAACGTAAGCCGCGAGATTTTTTTGAGTCCTTAAAATTTCAATACTCCAGCCGAATGTTGTTTTTAGCCCCTTCTAAAGAATTATGTTTATGGAAATTTTGAAATTGATCTTTTTTCTCAAGCCATTTTAGGAAATTTATTTGCTTGACTAGATTTTTGAAATGCGTCAATTAAAAACTCAAATACTAGAAAAGTTCTATTTTAGGCCAAAATTGGATGAAAATAGTTTTTGCGATTTTTCAGGTATCAGTTGGCGCTGGACAGTGACGCAGAGCAGTTCGGGGGTCACTCACGACTCGCTGGAGACGAGGGCCATCAATCCATCCCCGAGGGATACGCCAACAGGAGGAATCGGGTGATGGTACGGCATTCTTGCATTTTTCAGAAACGAATGTTGTCTTTTTACTGAAAGAAATAAGCATTTTTGAAATTTTTCGACAATCTTTTTTGAAAGAAATGTTCAAATTCGATTTTTTCAGCTCTACATCCCGTGCCGCACGGCGCTCGTGTTCCAGAGGAAGTAGAAGAATTTGGTATTCGACAAAATCAATATGGAGTTCATTTTCATCACTTATTATTTCATTATGACACTTTGCCTACTTTTCTTTGGCACTTAATTTTTAGAGTATTTGGCTAGTTTTTCCTTTGCATGTTGAGATTTTTAGATAGAGCAAACTTTATTTTTAGATGTTAGATTTCATTTTCTATGTTGAATTTTAGAGGAACCGGTAGAATTATTGATGAGATTTTGCTAGTATTTAGTTGTTAGATCTTGCTGAATTTCGAAAATCCAGGAAATAGGAAATAGCCACAAATTAGAAAATCCGACTTTTCTCATTGGCATTTCTTATGATATGAATTTTCAAAATTCATTACCTTCTTGCCAATTTGAATAAGTTGATTGCTAAATTAGACGGTTACCGTAAAAAGTGCTCAATGTTACTTATCATGACTAGGTAATTCATTTACAAAAAAAATGCCATAACTACTCGAATTTCCATGATTCCAGACAATTTTATTCTTATCTCGAGTTTTTTTTCTTAAAATTCGGATTTCCGAATATTTTAGTAGATTTTAGAAAATAATAAATAAATTTTTATCTTTGTTACTTTTTAGTCTTCAACATTTCAAGAAATGCCTGAAATTGGAATTTCTAGAATGATGACATTTGAAAATGGGGATTCGGCAAAATTTTCAAATCGTCATTACCGTTCGATCATCATTTTTCAGTGATTTGGTAAATTTCAACTCGAAATGTGACGACAGATTTTCGAGCTTTTGCTATTTCATCGTCTCTTGTCATTGTCGGGATAGAATTTTGAAGATTTCCTTCTTTTCCACTCGTGTTTTTCTTTATTTTCCACAACGATACAGATGACGAAACCTGTTGTTAAAAAATCATAAAAATTTTGAACATGATAACATGATTTTCAAAATCGGAATTTTAAGGATTACAGTAATATTGTTTGCGAATTCAGAATTCGTATGATGGACGACGAGAGCGGGATTCAGAAGACGTCTGACGACAATTCAAGGTCGATGAGGCGGGAGCTGCTGAGCGCGGCCGAAGCGGTGGACGATCTACACGTGGCGATGCTGATGCAGTCCGCGCAACTGCACGGATGCGCTCAGGTATGAGAAAGTGCTGAAATTTGTTAAAATACGGTATTTGTAAGCAATTTTCGTATTCTTTCTGTTGAGATATTTTGAATTTTATAAGGAAAAACCAAATAAAAATGAGAGACTATGGTAATCCACCATCGAACTAGTATTTTTCATATCAAGCCATGCTAGGTTATTTTTATCTTGAGCATGACATGCACAAAAGTTATAGATCAGATGAAAGATGATCGAAGCTTTTGCAGGGCTATACTGACTATCTGAAGACGTTGTTGGCCGATCGGGCGAGCTGTGAGCCGGTAGAGATACTATTTCATTATCTTTGAGTTATTTTAATTTCCTCTTCACTACTTTACGACTCTTTCTCTTAAATAATGACGCAATGACACAAAATATCGTAAAATAATGTTAGAAAGATGCAAACTGTGCAGTGCAGGCCATTTTTTCCTACATATGAAAGATGAAAACCCCATTTGTTGCAGCTGATGAAGCGCCTCAGCAACATCGAGACGAAGATCGACGAGATGCAGGAGGAAATCGTGAAGAACGCCACCTCGGAGGTCGACGCCCATCTCCTCTGCAGGGACTTCGCCGAGGTTGACGCTTACTCAATCTACCGTAATCTGATTTGGGATATCTTCTTTCTCTGAAGAAATATCGAATTTTTTAGTCTATTTACAATTTTAAGTCGAGTTTCATTTTTATTGATAAACAAATAAGATCGCTTCTTTTATTCTAAAATTATAAAAATCGTCGAATTTCTTGGGGGGTCATTATTCAGCGGATAAAGATACAAATGAAGTCCAACTTGAAAATTACCAGTAGTTACACCGCCCTCTTGCCACTTCACACTTTGTAATTTCCATCTTCTTTTTTCTTACTGTTTTCACCAGATAAAAGCTACGATTAGAGTTGGAAAAAATCAATAGGTTGGACGTGTTGCAGATGATTACGATGAAGGATTCGCTGCTCGCCACCGAAGCCAAACTCAAGCCCTTCACCGACAAAATGCGTTCCAGAGACGCGTTCCATCGAATCGTCGCAGGGTGGGTGAACATTCGCTTTTCTAATTCTCCAATTTTAAACCCCGAAATACAATCAAATGTCACTATAATTATCAATAATATTTCAAGCTTTATGCTGAAATGAATAGAATAGAAACTTTTGCAACGATTTTTGCAGCCTGCATGGCAAGTACACGGGCATGTATCCGTTGCTGAATCGCGCCCGGCACCACCTCGAACACGTCGAGCAAAATCTCGCCAAACACAGCGACGAGGATGTCAAACAGGTAAATTAATAAAATTTTTGCCCTTTATTTCCATTTTTTTCCAAATTTATGCATCTTTTTCGAGATTATTTGCATATCCATAAAAGACTTATGTAAGGGCATACGTGAGAAAAATTCTAAAAAAAATTGAGATAAAGTTATTGATATAGTTCCAGATGATAACTATGTAATCGAAGGTGCGCCTTCATAGTATGATGTTACCAACTCCTGAAAACCTCGAAAGTCACGCGAAGTTGCATATTTTGGGGGTGCTCTATAACTATGTTACGTACTGTATTTTAGCAAGATAACTTATAAGTTGTAGGGAAAAATTTTCAGGCAATCGAAGCGCTTTCGAGCCTGCGCTTGTCGCTGGAGAAGATCGAGCAAACAGTAGGGCCGAAGTCCGACAAATTCACCGCCCAAATCGCCAACTTCAAAGGCGCGTCCGCGGACCTCACTCGGAGCATCAAGGTGAGGCAAAAATCCTAGTTTTTCTTTCTTTATTTGAAACTTACGGCCAGGGAAAATCCTAAATTTGATTTGTGAAAGAGCTAAAAAAGTGAACTAGGAGAGGTTTGGTATTTTACGACTATTAAATAGATTATGATATGGAAAAATATTTCGTCCATTTTCCGAGTTACAAACGAAAAACCTTTCCATTAATTTCTATTTTAAAATCTTCAGAACGCCTAATGGTTCATTCAAAACAAGGTGCAAATGTGGCGTTGATAGAAGACAACTTCACTCCCAAAACGGTAATCCACCTCCAAAATCATAAAAATCGAAACTCAACTTCTATAATATAACGACACAATTTTTTATTCGACAGCAATAAATCAGGACAAAGATCTACTGATAATAATGTAGTTATAATAAGTTAATGATAGACAATGATAATGCATAATGAAAATACCGTAATTTTTATACACGATATTAGGTTGATCTTTAAAAATAATCGAAATTAACTGTCTTGAGAAATGGCGGCCGAATTCGGCAGGCCGATCGTGTTTTCCTGGGATTTTCCCATTTCTTCGTCTTCGTCTTTTTCCAAGAGACGCTTTTCCCTAAAATAAGACCTGAGTTTACATAATTTATTCCCTCTAAAATGAAAAAATAAAAGTAAAAAAACTTACTCATCCAAATAGTCACTGATGGCCCGGTAGCACAAGACGCCAGTCCGCTTGATTCGCTTCACCAATCTGATAGTTGCCCTAATTATCGCGGCAATTAACTTGAACACGCCAGTAATTATCGCGAAAACGAAGATAATTATGACGATGGCGATCAGGACCATGGCAATACGCCAACTCATGTAGTCCTCTGGCAGGTATTCGTTTGACTGAAAAAGTGATTTTTCCAGAGTTTAAACATCATTTTTAGTATAAGATTTTTTAAATTGAACATTCTTGACCGTTTAGAAATTACCAGATATCAATCGATAATTATGATAAAATCAGGGAAAAAGTGTATTTTCGTGACAGATATTTTCCAACTCACCAAAACCGCAAATTCGAATTTGGCGTTGTGATTCCCGTTGAAAGCCACGCATGTCCAGGTTCCCTCGAGCCACGATCGGTACATCTTGAAGCGAATCGAACGACCATCAGGTGATAATCTCAAGTCAAACATTTTTTTTTTTCTTCTAATTTTTCAGGTTTCTTAATATTTTTTCACTGATTCCATTATTTTTGTAAAAGAATACCAAAATTTGAGCTTAAAAACCTGTTCTTTTCTAAGCTCTTTAACTTACTCGGTCAAAAATCTCGTCTTCCAGCTATTCTCGTACGCTTCGCCGTTGAAATACCTAAATTTTAAAAATTCATTGAAATTTCCGATGTCATTTCAAAGGTAAAATATATATATATATATTTTTTAAATATATAGGTAGATCCTGCGATCACATTTTTCATGTCATCAATTTCGGGGCAAAGATCATACATACAAATAGGTCTTGTGTAACTGATTGTTAGAAATTTACCATTTGTAATATGGTATCGGTGAGCCGGTGAGAGGGCACTCCAAAGTGAAGTTCGATTCAAATTGGTGTTCGGTGATTTTCTTCGACAAAAACGGTGGAACGACAGGTTGGACCTGAATTTCGAATAGTTGATTGCGAAAATAGAATTTTTCGAAAAATATCTAAATTTACCCTCAAAGTAGCAACCGCTTGTCTCTCGTAAGTGCCGTTAGATCCTGTCTTCTCGTTGTCGTCGAAGCAATAGTACGATCCGGAATCCGATACTTTCAAGGACCTGAGTTTGAAAGTGAGATAATATTGGCAAAATTACAGTTATTAAATGGAGCTTCTTCTAACTCGAAATATTTAACAAAAGTGACGATAGGTTACGTGAAAAAATATTTGGCCTAATCTTCTCGTAATTTCATATCTCATGCAAAGATTTGACGTGAAAATTAGGTTTTATATTGACGGTCATACTTGATTTCGATGGAGAACTTTCTCTGTGATCGATTGACCGTTTCGTACGATAAAACACGTCTTCCATCACGAGAATCTTTTCTCCATTCGATGCTCCTGAATATTATAAGTTTTCATAATTCTATACAATTTTACGTTCAGTAGATAATCTTTGTTTCTTTATGTACCCTCATGGAACTTCTAATCAAAATAATATTTTTGTTGGAGCATGTGTTAACTTTGGCTTGTTCTTAAAATATTTACTAACCAGTTCTGATCGTTAGGCACCGCGCAGGTGAGTGTGAGGCTGTCGCCCTCGTAGATCAGGTCGATGTTGTCTTTCGGCGTATCGCGCAGAATCTTCTTCTTCAATTCGTAGCTGATTTCGACAACGCGACTGCTCGATTCTCGATTATAGTAGTTACTACGGGCAGACACGTAGTCGGTCGTCGTTGAGAACTGAATTGAGAAATTTGAGCTTTTTGTCCTTGCAAGCAGAATGTTCCCATCTATAACCCAAATAAAGGACTAAATTTGAGTGATTTCTGGTATTGGTAAATCCCATTTCAATATTAAAACCAGAATGTTCGCGGCTCGGTTTGGTTTAGGTTCGAAAATTGCGGTTCTGTTCGGTTCAGGGTGCGAAAAAATTGAACCACGAACATGCCTAACTTAGGCATAATGAATCTCAATTTTGATTACATAATTTCGAAGAATAACATTCGAAAAGTTCCTTCCATGAAACACTTCAAGTTCCGAGCTTACTCGTCGTCTCGGGGCCGCGGCGGAGCACTTGTAACCGAGGTCGGATGCAATTGGAGACGGATAGATTCCCTTCCTGTAGTATCCCTGTCGCCAGACGAGGGCGATCTGGCCCGAGCCCTCGATTCGATCGAAGAACCCGTTGCTGTTGTAGTTTATGTCGCGATAGCTGCACGAGTAGCAGATGGTCTGATTGACGTACTGCTCGATGTCCTCGTCGTTCCCCTGCGACTCGTACGTCCAATAGTAGTTGGAATCCAGCGTCTTCTGACGATCACCATATGACGGAGGTGCGATTGTCACGCTGGAATCGACATTTTTACAATCTTCTAGAATTTTTGAGTAAGATGGATTTTGATAAAGCTTTGAGTATATCTTCAGAAAAGGGATTCCTATAGGTAAGATACAGGCACGAAATTTTTTCCTGTCCGTAGTTAAACAGGTAAAAGGAATGAACATTTCGGATTTAGAACATGTACAGGTATAACTTTTCCCCTTTACGAACTTGGACTTGACTTGGCCTCGCTAGCGAGTTAAGTCGAAACCAAGTCTACACATCCCTGCCTCTGGGCATCCTTGCTTCAGAAGTTTCACTTGGAAATGTTCGTGCAAAGATTTTACTTCATTAAGCTTATTCTTCACATCGACTAGTCTCTTTTTCATGAAAATGCTTTCAATTTCACATTTGTTTTGAGTCCTCGATGAATTGACGGCAATGACTTACCTCGATCCCTGCTTTTGATCTCTCGGATATTCAACCTGTCGCTTGTAGACTCGATTTTTCGTGAAGGAGATCGCATCTGAAAAAATAATGTTAAAATGATTTGTTTTTTTTTTTTTTTATAAATATAGTACCAAGATAGCTCGTGTCAGCGATACAAACCGCCATGGGTTGGATTCCGGAGCGCGACCATCCATTCGAAATCGCGATCGGGGAAAAGTCCGTGTAGAATTCGACTCTGGTTTCCAACTGCTCGGACATGACTTCGAGCTGAACTTATCGATTTTAGCCAATTTTGAATAAAGCGAAACTATGATATGATCTTATCTTTTTTTTACATCTTATGTTGCGCTCTCAGAAATATCTGTATGGTGTACAATCACAAGAGTAATTTAGATCGAATTTATTTCTTGCGAACTGATTACCCTAAAAACTTGAGTGAAGTTGTATCCCTTCGATCTACCATCTTGCATCTGTCCAATGGTTTTGTTGAAGAAGCTGTACTCAAAGTCCTCAGTGAAAGTGGCTCGATATCTAAAAATCAGCATAGTGAAAATAATGCATTTCTTTTATTTGTGTTCAGGATGATTAGTCTTCAGGTAAAGAGCTTAGAGTAATTAGCCAATTATAAATGCATCATCTTAAAAAGTTGAACTACAGGGTAATGCAAAATTACGGACCCAATTATAAAATAATTTCTAATTAAAATACCACCATATACATTTTTAATATGATTTTCTCGATCATTTTAACAAAAACTTATAGTTGAATTTTCTAATTGTGTTAGTTTCAAGTTTGTAATCCCCGGAAATACATTAAATCTGGCTAGTTTGAAATTAATTCGGCATTTTTATTGCTAGAGGAGCGAACGATTTGTTTACTTTTTTTTTTCGAAAAACTGTCTTCATCATGTACATCCCTATTAAATTTAGAAAATCAATTGGGTCCGTAATTGTGCACCACCCTGTAATTTGAAGTTTTTGAGTTGTACAAAGTTAATGGTGGATAAAGATAGTTTTACATTCCGCCCATTTTCTGGGATGCCGTGAACGACAAAGTATTGTTGACAACTTTATAAGCTCCATTGTGAGATGAATTGTTGATTTCTTCGATGACAGGCACACCGCTTGGCAGTGAGACGTATTCCTAAATTTTGGAGATTGTTTTTATCTACTCTTTTTCAATCATCATAATCTTAAAAATTCTCTACTTCATATTGGAAATAGAATTATGAAATTCATCTAATGAAAATAAATTATTAATGCCTGCTTAAATAATAGGTATGGGCTTTTGTTTAGATCGAATAGTTTAAAGATTTTTTTCCGAAGATTTAAGAGTAGGTGATAATGATTAAAATACCCTCGTCCAATAAATCCGCTTCCTCTTTCCTCCAAGGGGCTGGACAGTGAGTTCTACATTTTGACCATCCTCTACAAGTCGGTAAGAGTCTTCATCATTCACGAGAAAGTCGTACAGCTGCAAAGTTATCTCATTAAAATTGCATGAAAATGATATCACATGATTTTTAAATTCTTAAATTTCGTTAATATATTTTCTGGAAAGATAATGAAACGAAATCTTGATTTAAATCAACACTAAGAAATTATTTGTAAGGTATAGCGCCTATTTATTCTTATCTACCTTAAAGTATTAGTTCGTCAAGTAACTTTAATCATATGGTATAAAATAGTAGTTTAAGTGAGATTTTTATTTATTATTTTTTAAAAGAGTTTAAGGAAGATTACCTTCGGATGTTTCTGAGTAAGAGTATACAAGCATGATGTGGATTCGGACTTGAGGCAGGAAAAGTAGCCGGCATGGTTGACGACCACTTTCGCGTAACCTAAACCCAGCACCAAGGCTAGGCCCAGAAACAGGCGCATCTGAAATATAAATGCGAATCTGAATTAAAGTTGCACTTTAAATTCAATTTTTAGCATAGAACGAGTGTAAGTAAACGTGTTCAATAGAAAAGCGATATGATATGGATTTCGCAATCTTGAAAATGATTAAAGATGAAAAGAAACGAGTTATTTCGAAGCTCCTAAATATGGTTAAATTCAAATGTTTACCCTTAAAAGAGTTGAGGATAAAATAGGTATATATGAGATAATACAAAGTTTGTAAATTTAAATCAATATTGCTGCAACTTTCACAATCAACATTTTAAGTAGGGAGCAGTGAAAATGAATAACTACATTATGAGGGGCAGTAATATCAGTAATGAAAGGCCCTAATGCCATAGAAACAGGCATTTTTCATAGTCAAACAAGGGATATTTCACCTGCTCACTCTCGGAGCACTTCTCTTTTGCTTATCGATTCAGCACAAGCACACATTTTTGTAAGCACTATTACGGGAAAGGAGAAGGTCTGAAATCATTGCGCCTGATAAGCAAACGGGGTCGAAATGTAAATAACATGTGGATTTGTCATGAATGGGTGGTTTTAAAGAAGGGTGTCTGCAAGAAAATGTCAGATTAAAATGGAATTGTTTTATTAAAAAAATAATTTGAAGATTAAATGTATAGAAATCATTAATATTTTGACTTTTATTCTGAGATTTTGAATGCAATAGAATATAATAATTTAAATAATTTTTTTTACATTTGGCAAAAAGTATAAGAATAATTTGTTTCATATATGCGTTCCTCATACCCCTCATTCATTTTGCCTCTGGGTTATTAATGCTTTGACTTTTATGAGTAAGTTTACAGTGGCATGGACGAGTAATATGAGCTTCGCATGGAAGACAGGTTTCTCTCCATGTCTGGATATACAACCAACAAATCTCTCTCTCTCTCTCATATAAAATCATACGGACACAAACCTGGCAAGAATGTATCTATATCTATGGAAGATATATTAATTTTTACTATATGTTTATGGATAAGAAGCAAAAGCAAGTTGACATATCTCGTGCCATATATGAGATTCATATAGATTTTTCTCTGGTTTAAAGTACGAGTAAAATATCACCTAATATATCAAAATACTAAATACTCGATATAAGGAAAGATATCCTCTATGGTAAAGGATATAGACACAAAACCGTCTGACATTTTGCATTCCTTATATGAAATGCATTTACAAATCTGCTCTTCTATGGTTAAAGATACGAGTACAAAACAGGTTGACATAGTCTTGTATGGAATAGGGAAAGTTGCCGTAAGCAGCAGGAATCCACCATTCCTCGTTTCCCTTATTGTACTCATAATAATCGCACGTCTCTAATCCATCCCTTTCCCCTTTAGCGTTCAGTTGTCGCCTCTTCGAGTGCGCGCAGAAATGTAGACAGCAATAAGTTTGCCATAACTTTTCACGAATATGGCTTGTTTTGACGTGTTGTTGCTGTTTTTGCTTATACATATATTTTCGCTGTATAAATAACATATGCTGGCTTTATGGATTTTACTGCTTAGTTTATATTTCTAGTCTGACGATATAATTATCAAGATATTACCTCTTCTATATGAAACATTATAGCTATATGAAAACCTTACAAGGAAAGAAGTGTCTGCCTCTGATTTGATTTATTTTTCACCAAGGGGTATTTCATGACGCTGGTCACGAATCTGAAGTCAGGAAGTGTTGGCAGGCGATGATTCGACCGGGAAAACGTGAACATCGTTTTGTGCAGCAGAAATAGGTAAATGTAGTGATGTGCAGTAGAGGAAAGCAGAGAAATAATGTATGCTAATTTCTGATTTCAATTTTTCATGCGTTTCTGCGATGCAAAACAATGTTCATGTTCCCTGCCTGAACCGTCGTCCGTCAGCACTTTTTGACTTCAAAATTGTGATCAGCGTTATGAAATACCCCCTTTGGTCCAAAGATCAGTCAAATCGGAGGTGAGCACTTCAAAAACTTCTCCTGTTAGCTTTTTCCTGATAGTTTGTACCTCCTTATTATCACGTCATTCATTTTTCATATGCGAAAAAAATCATCTAGCTTAACATAATTCGAACTTCACACAAAATCTCATGACTTAGAAATCAATCAAAGGTTTCATTATTCAAAAATTTCGACTCAATGTTTCCGATTGTGTTCCCACAAAAATGATATTCCCAGACTGTTAATTTCAAGTTTATGGCTTTATTCCGCGTGTCTAAATGGGTTGATAAGGTTTTTCAGCAACTCGCGTAGATTTACGATTTCGATTCAGCCCTTCAACAAGGCTGTGCGCGAAATATCCCTTGAGAAAGTCCTCTCAACTATCCCTGCCGATTTCGAATTTCTATCTTTCAGCATTGAATTAGAGATTTCCTTATTTTGCTCAAACCATTTTTGATTACTTCAAAGGAAACCGAAATTCAGTTCTTGCAAAGAAGGAAAAATCGTCGAAGAAAAAAGTTGAGCGGTAAGATGGGCCTTTGAAATTCGGCCAAAAACAAGTGAGAAAGTACACCCAAACGCGGAAAGAAATTAGAGCGCAAAATTAGGCCGACTAGTGTAAGAAGAGTTCAAAGCAAATTTGCGATTAGTTTTGTCTAGATGATTTTTTTCTTTCAATGCTTTTAATAAAAATCGATCTTAATGGAACTTTTCTATCTAAAACTTTTCGTTCTTTATAATAATTGATCATTTTCGGAGAAAGGATAGTATGAATGTAAACTTTCTATACATTCGTCTCACTTTATTTTTCCTCATCTTCGAAACTCCATACTATCGTTCGTAACATCTAAAATCTTTCATGCATTTCCCTCAAAAATGTCCGCTCTTACTCGAAAATACACTTTTTTGAGAATGAAGTGTCGTTTTGATAAATCGCAGACAGATGTTTTGACTTGCAATGTCTGGAACTCCTTCTAACTCCCATAATCTCTCATTTCGATGGTTAGAGACGGAGAGTGAGATCATTTTAGTTTGGAGACACGACCATAAAGCTGCACATTTCCCCAGGCTTAACTGATTTTATGTTTATCGCTCGTTCAAGGTGCTAGATTCAATGGATTGGCTTACACCTGCGGGTTTCGTAGTCATATTCTGGATCAGAAATTGGAGATTTTATTTTTTTTAATTTTTATTTCATTAAAAATTATTTAATTCATCTGGAAATTTAATAATTCATGATATAATACGTCATAGCATTATTTAAAAAGACTATTGAATCAAGATCATTCTATTCTGCGTAAGTTGTATATTAATCAATAGTAAGTAGTCGATTTTATAATGAAGGATAGTGTTTCATCTAATATGCAAATTATGTTTATTTGACATTTTTCGTTTCGAATTATGTTTTTGAATTCATACGTCTTTGCACGAGCGATTTTAGTTGCGCTTGAAAATGCCACCACTTCTTTCGAAAATACTGCTCATTGTCGATTTTATCGCTTCTCAAAACGCGCTGTGAATCGTACGTAAAATTTTACGATGCACGATTATTATTACATGACATTCCACGGGGTGAGCTGGATTTATATGCGAATTCTGTAGAAGTAGACTGATTTTACGAGTTCTTTAGGAGTTTTCAGGTTTTGAAGATCATTTGTACCCTACCTTTCCGTTGGTGAGCAGAATTCTTATTCAGATTTCTAATTTTCCTGAGATTCAATAGATTTTGAATTTGAATTTTCAAAATCTAAAATGATCTCTGGCTCTATCAAACTCTGACTATTAAAGAAATTGAAATATTTGAGGAAAAAAAACTATACTAGTCAAGTTTCAAGATAAGTACTATCGCTAGGTTAACTGTATTGACTGTATACGATGGTCCTGATTCTATCTCCAATCAATAACATTGTCCTTCGTATTCCTCTGATTGTCTTTCCCTCTTTATTTTCCATTCACTCCAATATCTTTCTTCCTTTCTCTCTTACTATCTTCACTCTCTTCATTTCCTATTCTCTCTCATGTTCCTTCCCATCTATTGCTGTCAGTTGTGTCTGTGCTAGTCGCTCTCTACGAGCGCGCGTCTATTTTTTCTTCACCTAATCATTTTTGCACTTCCTAATTTATCTTCAAACTCTCATAGTTTAACTCCAGCTTCATTATTTCAATTTCGAGCCTCAATAATTTAACTTTAAACTTCTATAGTTGACCTTCAATTTTTCATAGTTCTGCTGTATACTCATAGGTTTCAACTTTTCTACTTCTATTCCCAACTCCAGATTCAATATTCAACTTTGAACTCCATACTTTTACCTTAAACTTCAATATTTTCTCTGCACAACTTCCTTATTTTCTTATTCTCCCGCTCTCCCCAACCAATACACTTTACTCCAGACAATGCGTCCTTTCATAACGGTGCGCGGTGCATTCACCTTTACCTTTCACCCACAGACCTTTCACCGATTACAGTTTACCTATTCTCTCCTTAGCCTGATCGAACGGACTACGTTTCATTTTTCGAATCTGTGAATCGTGAAACCGTTCTGTTGAGTCATATAATCATGGTGTTCTCAATTCACTATCGTTCATTATCATTTAAAATTTCTTATCAGTGAATCATTTTTGAGATGGAAAAATACAGGTTTAAGTAACATCTAGATCATAAATATTGTCTTTCAGAAAGTCACTATCACGATATCAGAATCAAAATCTTTTTCCGATAGATTGATATTCACGGATTTTACACTTTTATCAGTATTGTCGATGAACGATAACTTGGAATAAAGTAAAAGGAGTGCGTTTCTTGCTCTCCCCTCCTGTAAGCTATGAATCTACCTCGATTTGATGGCACTTTTCTTTGTCTAGTTTTTGTTTTTTCTTTACTTTTTTTTTAGCATTTTTAAGGGTAAGTATCGATAAGTAATCAATTAATTCTTAACAATATCGATAGTCGACAATAATTTTCTAATCATTGAAATTGATCTGAAATTCGAAAACCCCATTTTTTTCGAAATGCTCCACCACTCAGCATTTGTGCGTAATATTCGCGAGTGGGTTGCTCATTTTACTACGAGCCTTGGTCCTAAGTCTACTGGCCACTCTCTGCCTTCACGTTCTCTATCTGCATAGACAAAAGCACCCCGCCCTGCACCGCCGTTTTTCATACCAAGTGTTTCCAGATGTGAAGTTGAGAGTAGACGCATATTTTGTCACCCGACCGATCATATAATATCGCACAAATAATTCAGTGTCATTTATTTATACGTATCATTTTAAGCATTGATTATTTACGATTCACACATGTTTCAGAGATTCTTTTATAGCTTGCAAAATTTCATATTATCTGAAATGGATTTGTACCTTTCTATATGCCAAACTTGTAGAAAAAACAAAATCTTTTGGTTTTCAAATTAGAAAGTAGCTTACCAGTGTTTCAAGTATTCCTAATAACATTCCTGATTTTTTTCTCTAATTTGACGATGATCTGTAATTTTCTATATGCAATATCAGCACTAATTGTCTAAAAAATATTAGGAACGTATGAAACTTATGAAATATGTCATATAGTAAGCTTTTCTAGGTTAATCTTTTCCCATAAAATAATAAGAAACGCCTATCGCGTGTAATATTTCTTCTCGTTTTTCCGATAATTAATTAGCGTACATGTGCATATGTACGCGCACTTTGCAGATTTATATGCTCTTCTTTCGATTTGATGAGCTCGGTAGTATTCTTAGACGGGTAATTATTATTTTTTATTTTAAGGCTAAAAATAACTTGAATCTACTCAAAGAAAATCTCCAAATCCTGCATTTCTTTCAAAATTCCAAAATTAAAAAATGGAAATGCATAATCGTAACTTAAAATACTTTTCTTCAAGGGTAGAAGAATAACACCTTCATCCAGATCATTAAAAAACTAACATAAAATAGTTTTTTTCCAATATAACCTCATTTCCCGGCCAACGTCTTTATATTCCCATGCTCGGTATGGCCGTTTCCCTATTCTACACGTTCCGTTTTCACCGTCAATTGGCCCGCTTTATTGCTTCAATTCTCGTTGCCCATTTTAGGGCCATTCGACTCGTTTTCCGATGACAATTTCACATTCTCATTTTAAAGAAAAATTTTAGGTAATAAAACCTAAAACTGATCAAAGTTGCTTACTTTTCTTTACCTTTTCTAATCAATTTACCCACTCTTTCTGAAAATCCTTCATTTTTGAACACACCTCATCTATAAAACCTTTGAAAATAGTTTGTAAAAAATACCGAAAAAGTCTATTTACGACAGGATTATTGTTTGGTGCAGATCTTTCGTATGTGTATATGAAAGATAAAATGATAGGAAAATATAGAAAGAGAAAAACTAGAGATCGTTGAAAGCGAGACGCAATGAGAAAGCAGATAGAAGCTCTCTGCCAAAGAGCATTTCCTGTTTTCCACGACTGTTTTTGTCCGGTGATACGGAGATTTATCGGTGATATGAAATTCTAGGCATTCCTTTCAACAATCTGCTGTTTTCCAAAGTTTAGATAAGTTTCCAATGTCTATTCCTTTATTTCTTCAATTTTTACTTATCAAATTCGTGATATTCTGAAATCTCAAGCTTAAAACCAAAACTACCTATTCATATTCAGTTCTGTAGTTCATTAATCATAGGTTTAATGATATTTTCTTGTTAAATATAATTTTTCAAATCAATATCTGTTCTATTGAAAATTTGCATACCGATTTATGCAATCTTGGTGCAGTTTCAAATTCATCTTACAATTAGACCACGCTCCTATAATTTCCAACCTCTAATAAATCAGTGCTGCAAATTACACGTTTGTTTCGTGTTGGCCGTCTTGCTGACCGAAGAAGCAAATTTTGGGGCTGCTTTCTTAGAAGTCCACTCTTTTCACACTAATGCTCTTGTTCCTGGCAGATGCGGAGAGAAATGCACGGTATTTCTCGCCCTTTTTCTTTTTCTCGCCACTTTCAGGACTATTTTCTCATTTTCGGGCTCTTTTTCTACAATTTCTCTTTGCTATTTTCCAATTTTGTGCGTCTTTGTTCTCTCGGACTCCTTGTTATTTCCTTGTGCTCCATTCAATGGCTCTAATCAACACCAATTACTCGAATTAGCGACTCTGCGAGGGTCGACTGCTGTTGACATTTACCATTCTCACTTTATCGCTGGAAAGATGCTAAAATGTAAACTCGACACAAATATACCACAAACTATTTGGCGCTTTCGGAAATTTATCGCAGTTTTTGTTTAGAATATCGCAATCCTCTGGTGAAAGTCGATCTGAATTTATTGTTTTTGATAAAATTTTGCTAGAGCTAAACAAAATTACTATATTTGTCGTAAAATTGATCGATTTTTGTCTAGCAATTAATCACATAAAAAGCGTAAATTGTGCGAGCACTGTTTTGCGAGTCTTTCGCATTGTAACGCTTACTCACACCTGGGGAAGGCTATTTTTGCTGCCATCTCAAATAAATACTGTTCGTCTGTATATTCATTTTTCACATTCTAAAATGTGCTTTTTCCCTAAAAATTGTAATTTTCACCATTTCGTTTATCAACACCAAATTTGAAAAATTCTCAAACCTATCTTTCCAACCTTAATAATCAAAGATGTGGACATCTGTATTCCAAATATCCCTACTTGTCATTTGTCTAACAATCAATATTGTCCCACTTTCGCTCTACTCCGCTATCTCACTTACCGATTCATAACCGAGGGGCTCATGTGCCTTCTCCCATATCTCCCCTTTCAGTCCGATTCGACACCCTCTAGCTACCTTGGGGTAAAATTCATGATCCCCTCTCACCCTTCCCCCGTATGCCCATTTAGAGCCGGCACTGCAGACCAGTGTCTCACCGTCTAACACTCTCTAATCGGTACACTATTCTCCCCTGGCTACTCGTTATCTGCGCTCTCTAATCTATGCTATTTCTCGCTCTCTGATTCTCTGCGCATTGGCCACATAGGGTTTAGCGGGTGATAGATTGTGGGAAAGAAGGAGAGAGAAAGTAAGGAAGAGAGAGAAAGAATAGAGAGTGTGCAGAAACGAGAGGGAGAAAGGATGTGAGAAGCGTATTGGCGTTAGCTCTCTCATGAGCAGGCGATGACAGAAATTTCCCCTTTTCTTTCTCTAGCGGCTTTGTCTTTCTCTTTCCACTCTCTTCGCTTTCAGGGCTATTTCGTGAATTTCTCTATTTCTCTCGTCTAACCACAATTTCGATTTCTCAACCGCAAAGCGCCGACGTCGCTCACGCGCACGGCCCCTTCTTGCCGATATTATTAATGTGCGCAAGGATTGCGTTGAAAATCTTGACCTCGTGGACATTTTTCTCATTTCAAATTGAGTCTTTTGACAATTTTTTCTTAAAATCTTGTCTTTCCGAAATTTCTTATTGTTTTCTGATTTTTTGCGAACCTTTAAAAATCGCTGGAAATTTTTCCGACCCATCGAATCATATTTCAAGTGGTTTTTGCGTTTCGGCCCCTTTTTCCTGAACGGGGCTCTCTCAGCTATGATTTCTGCGGATAATCGAAGCCTTTGTTACATTTCGGCGTTTTTCCTCCCGAAGACTAAAGTTTCTCTCCGCGGTTTGTACTGCCGGGAAAAGTTGACACTTCTTATCAACTGAGATCACTTTATTCTGAAATTCTGCACCGTTTCACTTTTACTGTGCAAAAATTTCAATAGTTTTCCAAGCTTATCCTGATTTATGTTTAAGAAGTCGTTATTCTGCATAGATTTCTAGGAAAATAATCAAGAAATCAGCCACTTTTCATGAAATTTCCCTTCAAAAGCAAGCTTGCTAAAAACCACTATGTTTCTCACTACTAATGTTATTCGTACCGACATTTTTCGCATTTCGCTGTAAGTCGGCGGATCTTTTGATCACAGCAGGTGGCATTTGAGGCGAAAATGAGAAAATAAGAAGATCTGCGCCGGATTAGGTCTGTATCTCGATCGATAATTACCTATCTTTCCATATTCATCATGTTTTTTTTCCAGTAAAATCTTGTGAAGAATGATCCATTTTGATTTTTGCTCAATATTCCTTGAACATTTAGAAATTCACCTATTTATTTCATTTTTGCATTCTACGATTTTCAAAATATCTCACCTCTGTGCAAAGTTTTTTCTCCTTTCATTGTTTTCATCATCGATTATTTTTTCTCGCAATATGTTTCTTGGCTAAAAGCTTGATTCTGACATAAACGCGTGAAAACATGTCGCGTTTATCGAGTGCGTCGCATAATTCGGCTTGTTTTCTTTATCTATTTTTTATCATACAGAAAATGACGTTTTATATTTTAGAAAAAGAGGATTGGCAAACTCTGCTGGGATACGGCACACAGTGGTGCATTTTAGATTTCTCATATACGGTGACCAGAGGATGCGAGCTCGCGACAAGCAGCTGAGGTCCCGACACGCACATAAATGAACGCTAAGGATTACTGTACCTACATTTTTGTAGTCCTACTGCTGAGGATAGTAAATGCTGAAGGTTCGTTTGGGCTTCTTCTTTATTTTTAGCCATTTGGAAACCTCGTGACATGCCATAAAATTTTCTCCAATATTTTCTTTTATTTTAGATGTCAGGAGGGTCCAGACTATTTATTTCAATTTTTCTAATGAGTCGTTTCATTTGTATATTTCTTCTATTTTTAAAATATTTATAACCCATATCTTGGTTTATCTCCAACAGGGCCCTAAAATCCGGCGAATTAATCCCCCGTGTTCATTGAATTCTTCTATAGTTGGAAATGGAAAATAGCTCGCCTCGCGAGTATTTTGTCGGTCGAAAAAGCGGAAAACGGCCTTGGGAATAATTGTTTTTGGGTGCAAAAAATCGCTGCGAATCGGGCGTTCGAGAAAACTTGGGGAAAATCGTAATTTGAATGGGGCATTCTTGGGGAGAAAAACGAGTTCTGGTGGTCATTTTTGGTGAAGAACTGAGATTTTTGTGGTAATAATCTGAAAACAACTAAACCTATTGATTTATTGTCCAATTAGCAAAGTTTCGACAGATGTACAATCGATTTTTTCTCAGATTTGTTGTGTCATATTCCAGGCGTCTTTGCATTTCCTGCATTACTCCAGGCCAACGACCTTGATTCAGGAAGCCATAAAACTGTCGTACTTTCGCATATCCAAATAAGACGCGACGTGTATACGCATTTTGCCAGTGGAAAGTAAGCGCTGAAAATGGGATGCGAATTTCAAGCAGAAAGAGAATTTGCATAATTATTACTTGCTTAATGCAAAATTGAAATTTATGCTTTTTCATGCATGGATGGTCAAATTTATGGGCTAGGTTTGAGAAAAATGAAAGCTAACGATATTTTATAGATAGACCTTATGATATCTAGACTAGAAAAGATTGAAGTGCAGTTTTGAGTTCTCGGGAACTAAGAAATCATCTTGAAGTTCTTTGAATATACTGTAATTTCAAATATGGATCGATATAATTTTCATCGCCCTCCTTGGCATTTCCAATTAGTCAATGTCGATGTTATTGCTCATTGCCACTCGGCATCCATGTAAATGGGGAGGGGTTCGCTCTCATCACGCTGCATTGTTTGTGCTGCTCTTTGTAGGAACAGGCAAAGTGTAGAGGGGCACCTCCAGCCAACCATCTGGCGATTCAATTCCTATCCCATGTCTTTATCCGCTTATAAGGGAATGAGGTTAAGTTAGGAAGAAAATAAATGATTTCGACATCCCTTATGTGTTATCATATGTTTCGCCTAAAACTATGGATCCCTAGCATTTTTTCAGAGGAAAAACCTTAATTTGGAAATTTCTATCTTTAGAAGCCGGGATTCTTATGGATCTTCTGTGCATTCTCATAGTCACTCTATGGATCAAGATATCACGCAAATTTAAGGTCTGAAAGAAACATCGCTAAATTTTGAGATACGGAAAAGAAGCTCTAGATAAAATGGCGGATAATTTGATTGGGTCTGCAGTCTCGTCCATTCGGCCATTAGAGGGAACACTAGTGAATGTGGAAATGGAAAGGGGATCCCTGCTTGCCTTTCTGGGGTGGGATGGAATAGCATTGCACGTCAACTCTAGAGAATGGAAGATATGTGAAAGGAATTCCAAATCACCCATATCCAACGGGCCTATTCCAGCATTCTATATATCCGAGGATAAAAGTAGATGAAAATTCAAGGCTACAGCTGAGGGAGGGAATGCAAAGGTCTTCTAAGGAAAAGTGAACATTTTTATTGATATTTTATTATTTTTGAAATTTTTAATTTCGGATGTGATATATCTGGATGAAAATAACAAGAATAAGTACTCTTTCAGGATATATGAAAATCTTGGAACACTTTCATAAGAATCTCATAGTCTAAGACTATGATGCTGGTATATTGAAGATGATGATATTTCGAGAGATGGAAATTGAAGATTTGTCATTTCGAGGAAGAGATTGAATTTTTTATCGTCAAATATTTACTTCGCACTTCTTATTTGCATAAATCCTCTAAACTCCTCGGCGAAATAAAATAATGCATCCTCAGCATCAGACAGGAAATATCTCCGTAGTCGTTGCGTGCCGGATAGAGCTCTAAGCCTAACATGAAATTGCAACAAAATGCAAGCTGCTCCGGCCACTTAATGGTCAAAGGCTTAGGAATAGGAATACGAATCGGGGAATGAAATATTCTATCTGGTTTTCTGATTCTATCATTCAACATGGGGGAAGATAGTAAAATTTATATTATTATGTTCTTCTAGATTCAGAGAAGAATTTAGTATTAAAAGAAAGAAATTAGGTAAAAAATGGTAAATCTGGCTATAGCTATTCAAACATCTGCCAATTTCATATTCTCTCATTATTTCGTATCGAAATCTCATTTGTCAAAAATCATGCAAAAAGCGTCGAAAATGTCGCCATTTCTCGTTTTTTTCCGTCGAAAATTTTCGGTCATTAATTTTCGAATTCATGCGATGAAATCTGGAATAATTGATTGTTCCTTAGCTATGATTGCATTGTTTTTGCAGAATTCTAATGGGGAATACTCATTTTTCTGCCCGAGAGAATGAATATTCTCATTTCATTCTATGCATATCTTTAGAGTCGATAATAAATTACCGGATAACCTTGTTATTATTACCTCTGTATGGAGGATATTTTTAGATCACTATGATGATGAAGGCTTGTTTTCATTGTGTAAAATAGTCTCAGGATAGCGACTCTCTAAAGATATGCTAATTTTCTCGAGCTTTTTCCAGAAAAGCGTTCAAGAACATGACAATTCTTTGCAAATCTCCTTTGGGAATTGTTCTATGCATATTTTTCGCCACAACAACTCTTATTAATGAGCCGTCAGCACGCTTTCGGTTTCAGTTGTGAATGCGCTGTATCGGAGCCGAGTTCGTAAACTCACAGGGGATTTTTTTTGCATCTGGTTGTCTCTCAAATTTTCGCGCTATTTCTTCGATAAAGATACGTTTTCACGAGGGAGTCTTGCGAGATATTATGTTGCGAAACGAGAAAGGAAATGAAATTGCCTATGACCAGGAGGGCTTTTCGTTTTGTCCGAGCGCATTAGACAAGAAAATAATGGACTCGGGCCAGGGACGAAAGGTAAATTCGTAAAAAATAAAGTCGTATTCTTCGAGAAACGACTTTCCATTCTGCGATTAGTTTTTGTGAAAGACAGGATAATTGAATTTTACAGAAACCTCGGATAATGTAGAGTTGACTAGAAAGAGAAAGTATGATTCTGATTGGAAGAAAATTATTTTAATAAAATCCCCACTTTTAATTTCTGTTGTGTGTTTTCATAAGACTTTATCTTACACTTTTGTAATTTCCAAATGCGCGAAACTTGTGACAGAAACGATTTTCCCTGCACCTGTTAGTAAAGGGCTTTCAGCAGGAGTGTTGCATCTTTCAAGGCCTTTCGCAGGACATTTGCGGTCATTAGAAACGAATAAAGGAGCAAAGGCCTGAAGATAACTGAATTTGCGCAAAATCCGCGCACAGCTGCCTGATTCGGATTGTCTTGTAAGTGAGGGTGGATGGGGGAAATCCAGGGTTGGACAAGAAAATGAAAAGTTTTATCTTTGTGGGAAAAATAATACTTTTTTGTAAAATCTCTCTGTAAAATTCTTGTGGTGAAATTTTTGAGTAAATTTTTTGTGAGAAATAATTTTAAATGGTTTGATTTTATTAATCTTTAA